>PITA01002716.1:0-154569 GCA_004023965.1 Spilogale gracilis | reverse complement strand
TATTTATTTGACAGAGAGAAACACAGCCAGAGAGGGAACACAAGCAGGGGGAGTGAGAGAGGGAGAAGCAGGCTTCCCGCCGAGCAGGCAGCCCGATGTGGGACTCGATCCCGGGTCTCCAGGATCATGACCTGAGCCGAAAGCAGTCGCCTAACCAACTGAGCCACCCAGGTGCCCCTCCAGTTCCGTTTTAGATGAAATCCTTTCACAGAATCTTGGTGAACTTCCAGCTTCCATGAAATCTTTGCCAAAGTGGGACTTTATAAGCGAGAATTTTGAAATTTGAGAGCTTGAAATTCACTCTGTAGGACTATGGTACAAGATTTTAAAGTGACTTGTAGCAGAAGTAAGGGAATGATGCAGTTATAACATGACTTCCTCCCTAGAGTTCTGTGCATTTATGGACATTTTGCTGAAAATGAGATTATGCATATATTAATTTTGTGACTGTTTTTGGGTTCACATTTGGTTTATTTGTGTCTATGTTGTCTGTGCTAGAAGCCAATAAATAGCCTTTTTGGGGTTGATTTTGTCATTTTAATTCATCTCCCATTTAAATATAATATAAGAATAATGACACTTTTTCTTTAGTCCCAGAAATCCTGGATTGAAGGAGTGTTCAACAAGAGAGAATGTAACAAAATCATACCTAGCTCAAAAGACCCTCACAGGTACAATTTTTAATTATATTCTTTATTTTAAAGCAACACTACTTTGAGGACTGTTTGTGGAAACTTAGAGGTGTAATTTTTCTAGAGGATTTAATCATATCTGTGAATTTAGTGTTTATTTTTAATCAATATTTGTTTCATTACCTCTATAAAAATAATACATGATTATTGTAGACAACCCAGCAAGATGAGAGACCTTGTCAGTTTCGTACCTGACTCCAAGCCTTCTGACAGTGCCTGCTGCTTAGAAGGCTTCTGATGGACATCTGTTTAATAACTTGATGTGTAAAAAAAATTGATCATAATAACATCACTGTGATGGAGTCACTGTTATCTTTGTGGCGGATTTCATTTCTTTAGTGCTCCTGTTTCTCTTAGTGGGAAAATAGAAATTAGAGAGTATTATGTTAAGTGAAATAAGTCAGTCAGAGGAAGACAAATACTATAAGATTTCATTCACAAGTGGAATTTAAGAAACAAAGCAAATGAGCAAACGGGAAAAAAAATAAACCAAGAACAGACTCTTAACTATAGTGAACAAACTGGGTGTTACCAGAGGGGAAGTGAGTGGGCCATGGGTTAAATAGGTGAAAGAGCTCAGGATGCTCTTGTCTGAATGAGCACTGAGTACTGTACAGAATTGAGTCACTATATTGTACACCTAAAACTAACATGACACTGCGTCTTAACTATACTGTAATTAAAATAAAAAACTTAATTAAAAAATTGGGTAAATACCCAGTGCTGTAGCCATTCTACAGTTCCATTCTCCTCGTCTTCTGAATATTGAATATTCAAAATATCACGCATATTGCTTATCTCCAACTCTAGTGTTAATGGAAAATTGTGACAGTAGTGACAGTTTGGGATATTTCAGGACACTGTGTTCACATTATGTGGTCAATTCCATGTTTTCCCAAAAGGCTTTTTATTTGAGCAGATAATGGATAGCAGAATGGAATGACTTGAGTTTGACCGCTCTGAGTTGTTGAGAACACTTTGGAAGCTCTACTTGTAGAACAAAGTTCAAAACAGCAGCCATTGAAAGATAGGAGAATAAAGGGCTGTGGAAAATTCCCCAGGGTAATTGGGTTCATGAAATTAAGATTGGGTGGCATTGCCCTTGGAGAGTAGAAATTAAAAGGAAGGGAAAAATAGAAGAACAGTATTTTAATTAGGACCACTCTATTTTTAGGTTCTTTTTAGCACTCGACCTTATATTCATTTAAAGTTTAGAAATCACAGTTGTATGCTTATGAAGGGTAGCATAGTGAGGTCACTGGAATTCTTGTTCTTTGGGGATGACTAAAACAGTGTTCCTTGCCTTTGTTAAATATTTACTAGCCCCACCCTCACTGAATTACTTAGGGTTTGTAAGCCTCATGATTGGAGGTTCTGATTTTACCCCCTAATAAAATGTTTACAGGATGGCAAGGTAAACTTGCTTTTCCCTTCATCTTTTATGGTGTCTTGTAATGTGATGGTGGTTACAATGAACAGCAGACTGAGCTGATGCAGTCCTTCTGCTTCTGTACTGAAATCATAATCATACTCCTCTTCATAATCATCTTCGACCTAATGAAATGTGATGACCTATAGGCCATTAGCCCATAGATTCAAGAAGGATATCAGCGATCATAAATCCATATGTGAAATGGTCCAAGATGTGTATTTCATGGAAAAAGTAGTCTCTATGTGATTGTGGAAAAAAAAAAGTAACGGATAATTATGAATCTGGCTGTGCCAACCTTTTTCTTAGATCCTAGTAAGAACCTCAAAACTGTAGCTTTTATGAAGTTTTCTCCTTGATGGTGCAGAGGAAAAAGGTTGGTAGATTGTGATTTATTTTAAATTTAGATAAAAGTTGGCCTTTGATCAGTTATTTTTATAGTTCCTAATAAGAAACAAATATGATAGACTTGCTTACAGTGCCTTTTACCTTCTTATTTTGAATTTGTTGTTGAAGTGAAGCTTCTGAAAAAAACGACAGCCCCAAAAGATAGGGCAAGTATTTGTTTCTGAATAACGTAGAATGACCCTGATTCTTTGAATACTGTCCTTTCTTGCGTTGTTTTAACTAATATTCTCTTCTAGTTAAAACTTCTTTATACCTAACGATCTTTGATGATCACAATGATTGCCCAACCTCAGAAGGTTTTTGAATCATAGAACGAAAGATTAATGAGGCTAATACTTAAAATGTACCAACTGTCTTTTGATTTGATAGTGTTTTATGGTTTTAACATAATATATTGTATTATAACTAATATATATGACATATTTAATACATAATATACCTTTATATACTTTATATACCTTTATATAGAAATGTTATATATTTATAAATATATAAACATTTTTTAATTCTCAGAATTCTCAAGAATTCGGTTATGTTCCTAGTGTAATGATGTTTACAGCTACGAATATTATATATACTGCAATGCACCACAGTAAGACATGTTACACACATCATCTCAGGTAATCCTCTTAACAACCCCATAGGCCAGATACTGCTTTCAAATGTGAGTGAAAACCAGTGTTTAGAGGAATTGTTAAATGCATGAGATTGCAATCCAGGTATTTAGGTTCCAAATTCAGCGTTCTGTTAATTAGGTCATGGTTGCTGCGGTGTAATTATATTTCAGAAATGACATATGGGAATATTTGGGGAATGACGTGCGTACTCAGCAAACCCTGATTTTTAGATCAGGAAAAATATCAGCTATTTATGGTATAAGCATTAAATATGCTTGCAAATATATCACTCAACTAACAGGTTTTGTGTTTTTAATTTAGATGTACTTCAGGATGCCAGATCTGCCAGAATTTAATCAGGTAAGACTTAGATAAACAAGATTTCTTTTAATATTTAGTCACTCTGTTAAAATTTTTTGGGACAATTTTCTCACATCTTGAATGCACTCAATGAAAGGGCTTTATTGGTGCCTCCTATTTACCTCTCCAAAGGAAGTTTGTTGTTGTTGTTGTTGTTTTATATTTCACTTATTTATTAAAGAGAGGAGCATGAACCACAGTGGGGGGGTGGGTAGAGGAGGGAAAGAGGAAGAGGAGAAAGAAGCAGGCTTCCTCCTAAGCAGGGAGCCTGACATGGGGCTCCAGGCTCCATCAGGATCCCAGGACCCTGGGATCATGACCTGGGTCAGAGGCAGGTTCTTAACTGACTGAACCGCTCAGGTGCCCCTTCAAGGGAAGTTTTAAAAAAGTGGGAACTTTTGGAAGGAGAGCGATTATTTGAATGCAATAAATAGATCACTTGAATTGCCAAGACATGTAAATGGCAAGGGCCTCTACCAGTTGTAATACTTGAAAAGCACTGCATTTTCATTTGCTTATGTTATAATTTATTTGTTTATTTGAGAAAGCGAGAGTGTGAGCGGTGGAAAGGGGGAGTAGGGGCAGAGGGAGAGGAAGAGAGAATCGTAAGCAGTTTCCACACTCCGTGCAGAGTCTGATGCGGGGCTCCGTCTCACAGCTCTGAGACCATGACCTGAACCAAAATCAAGTCAGATGCAATGGGACCACCCAGGTGCCCCTATATTTTGCTTGGATAATGACGATGGTCTGTTTGTATACAGCGCTGTATTTGATCTATGGTCTGCGAGTGACGTGTGCTCACACCAAGCTCTAATTCTGACACCAGTTTTGACCTGTGTATGTTTTTTTTTCCAACACACCACCAGGTAATTAACTAGATCCTGCCAGTGTCTCCCTGGAGATGGCATCAGATCCTAGAGGTTAAGAGCTCCCTCCTACTGGACGACTCTTCCTCCCCACAGGGCAGGCGCCTCCACCTTATCACTTGCTCTTCTGACTGATAGGCTAGAGATCAGAGGTGCCCAGGAACTCTCCCGCGGGTTCAGTGAGTTGGCTAGCAAGGCTCCCAGATCTCAGAGAAACATTTCCTTACATTGACCAGCTTATTATAAAGGATGTTATAAAGGATAAACAGCCAGATGGAGGAGATGCAGAGGGTTGGCTATGTGGGAAGGGGCCCTGAGCTTATGTGCTCTTTCTGAGCAAGCCACTCTTGCTAGCCCCTCCTCGGGGAGGGTTGCTAGACCAACCTGAGGTCTCCGAATGCCATCCTTTTGGGGCTTTGTGGACGCTTTATTACGTAGGCAGGATTGGTTGAGTCATTGGCCGTTCGTGGTTGATTCAACCTCTAGCATCTTTATCTTTCTTAGTGTTTAGGAAATTTCAGGGGTTTTAGGAGCTCTGTGCCAGAAATGGGAGCAAGGACCCAGATGTATGTTTATTATAAATCACAATATACACAAGCTTCTGGGCAAAAATAACTCTAGCGGAATACAAATGTTAGTGGTGATTTGCATTTTAAACCAAGTGTTAGTAACTGGTTTTACCTTTCTCTTTTTTAAATGAAGGAATTAGTAACTGCTTTTACCTTTCTCTTTTGTAAATGAAGGAAAATGAAAATTTCCTTGATTTCAGTCATAGTTCACCTTATGGATGGGCCCACTGTTAAATTTATTTTTGTAAAAGAAAAAAGTCCAGAATGCCACGTTTGGCAAATCGTGGAGAAAGGAGAACACCATGCCCAGATGGAGGAGGAGAGGAAGGATGAGTTTGCTGGGTGAATCACTCCGTTCAGGCTGCCATACTAGGCCACCGCAGACTGGGGGGTTGGAACAAAAGAAATTGTATCTCAAGTCCAAGAGCCAGGTGCCATCAGAGTTGGTTTCTGCTGAGGCCTTTCTTCTCACTCCATAGGAAGGAAGCAATCTTCCTGCTGTGTCTGCACGTGGCCTTTTCTCTGTACGCTGACAGGAGTCTTGTGTCTTCTTCTCTTTTATAGACACCTGTCCAATTAGAGTCCCATCCCTACAACCTCATTTAAACTGTTACCTCTTTCTATGCTCTGTCTCCAAATACAGCCACACTGGGGATTAGGACTTCAACGTCACGAATTTTGAGGGACTTGATTCGGTTTCTCACACCGAATGAAGAGTTTCCGTTTGACTATCCTCCTTTACCTTTCTTCAAATTTTTTTTTCTTTCTTTTTAGTAATTACTCAAAATTTGCTAAAATTGAAAGCAAGCACAAGACTATATTGAAAAGAAGTGTAAAGGCTACATTTATTCCTTCTGCTTCCTACTAAAGTCTCCAGAATCTTTCCCTGGCAGTATTTTCTTAACTTTGCAATCTTTAGAGGTAACTAATGTGAATGACACTCGAAAACTATCTATTTCACATTATCCAGAAATTAAAAGTTGTTGAAGCTTAAAATCTTGTACCAGTTAGGACCTTTTTTTCACATGGAGAGTGAAATGTCCTGGTGTCAGTTACCGAGCAGTCTGTCCCAGCCATTTCCATTTCTGGTGTTGTTTCTGTAACACAACAAATTCCCAAATGTTTATGGCTCTGCTTCTAAGCTTTTTTTTTTTTTTTTTTTTTTCCCCAGTGTCATTGATCTACTTTTCCCTTTCCTGTTAAATGCCACTCTGCTTTTGTAGTATAGCTTTTGTATAGCTTTGTAATATAGCTTGGTATCTCTATGCTTTATTCTATTTTTTAATATTGTACTCTTTTAGACAGTTTATACATCCATATGAATGTTAGAATTGCTTTGTCAAATTCCCTGAAAAATTCTTTAAAGATTTTAATGGGTATTTTATAGAATTTATAAAAATAATTTGGGCGGGAATTGGCATTTGGCACCTTTACAAAATTGATTCTCAAGGTAAGCTTTTAGTTAGTGATGTATAATTTGGAACTTCTGAAAGTTTTAATTAAAAAGATGGACATGGGAGCTGTTTAAAAAAAATTAGGGTTGGGGCGCCTGGGTGGCTCAGTTGGTTGGGCGACTGCCTTCGGCTCAGGTCATGATCCTGGAGACCCGGGATCGAGTCCCACATCGGGCTCCCTGCTCAGCGGGAAGCCTGCTTCTCCCTCTCTCACTCCACCTGCTTGTGTTCCCTCTCTGGCTGTGTTTCTCTCTGTCAAATAAATAAAATCTTTTTTAAAAAAATTAGGGTTAATTGGTTTCTTCTATGGGATTACTATGCCATAATTTAATGACTGGTAAGAACTGGAATAAAATTATATTGATTCAAGTGAAATGGACTAGGCTAGAAAAATACTTAAAGTGGTTCAAATTGAAGAATGATCCTAGGAAAGGCTAGCGATTTCTCTCTTCAGCTGTGAGTTATGGTTGTCTCCATTCATTCATGTTCTGTTTAGCAAAAGCCACAGTGAAATGAATCATTCAGCTTATGAGTAGGTGTTTTTCCATTTTGAAGACTACCCCTTGTTCTGAAAGATAAACAGGTGATACATTTCTCTTTAGCTGATTCCGATTATGTATATTCTGCACATTTGAGATTATTCCTCTATCCTTTGAGGCAAGAGCCCCTCCATATAGAACTCTAAAATGATCCTTTGACTTCTCGTTGTCATCTTGTTTCCTTGCTTAGTTGAACTCCATAACTTGTACATGTTTATTTTGCTTGTCACACACACACACACACATATGCACACACATAAGCCTGAATCATTTACAAAAGCCGAATAAGCTCTTTATATATAATAGGTATATGAAAGTTCTACATGCTCAAAATTTTTTTTATTTTTTATTTTTTAAGGATTTTATTTATTTGACAGAGAGAAACACAGATAGAGAGGGAATACAAGCAGGGGGAGTGAGAAAGGGAGAAGCAGGCTTCCCGCCGAGCAGGGAGCCCGATGTGGGGCTCGATCCCGGGACTCTGAGATCATGACCTGAGCCGAAGGCAGTCGCTTAACCAACTGAGCCACCCAGGTGCCCCTACATGCTCAAATTTTAATTTTTCCTTCCGATTTTTTAAATTCATGAAACACAAGAAGTTTGTTGCCCTTTCGTGAATATGAAGATTGTATTTTTAGTTTTTATATATTTCTGGTTTCAAAGAGATTCAACTTTCTAATTTGCTTCATTTTGTTACATAGTAGAAATTATGGCTATGTATCTGAAATACTTTTTAAAACTTAATTGTTTGCAGGAACATTTATGAAATTTTCTTACGTAATTATATCACATATATTTATAGTCAAGCCTCAAACATGGCTCTTTTCTTGCGGTAGCTCTATGTTTACATATTTCTCTGAAGTTGAATCTTTTTTGGCATTGATTAATATTCTTTCCTTTTAAAAGATGTGCATATTATATTTTATATGAAAACATTTTCTGACTCTCCTTAAGTATTGCATGTTAGAGATTTTTAGTTTTTTTCTTAACAGCCTTATTGAGATATAATTGACAGAAAATAAACTGCATAAAATGTATAATTTGATTTTTTTTTTTTTTTTTTTGCCACCTTAACCATTTTAAGTGTATCGCTCAGGGGCGTTAAGTATATTTCCATTGTTGTGCAACAGATCTTCAGAACTTTTTCATCTTGCAAAACTGAAATTCTATGTATATTAAACAATAACTCCTTCTACTGCCTGTCTCTGTGGATTTGACTACTGTAGGGACCTCAGATAAGTGGAGTCATACAGCACCTGTTTTATGACTGACCTATTTCATTTTGCAGTATATCCTCAAGGTTTATCCCTATTGTGGCGTATCGCAGGATTCCTCCCTTTTTAAGGCTGAATAATATTCCATTGTATGTATACAACACATTTTGTTTATCCATTCATCTGTCAATGGACATTTGGTTATTAGGAATAATGCTTTATAATACTTACTTGAACGTGGGTGTGCACAAGACTTTTAGTATTTTTTTTTAAACATTCGCTAGATGATTTTAATGTGCAGCTAAGGGATAGAACCACTGAGGGGGTTTCTAAATTCAGAAGACAATCTAGTGATACAAATCTAATATCAATCTCAATGTGAAGTTTTAAAAAAGTTGTTCATATATGCCATCTGTGTTTTACCTTAGATAAATGTAGAAACATTACATCTGCTTTCTGTTTTGACGTTGTGTGTTTTCTATGCTAAAACTGGTTTTCGTCCCCTCTTTAAGGTGTTACTGTGGGCGATTGATTGGCGACCATCATGGGATAGATTATTCCTGGACCATCTCAGCTGCCAACGGTAATGAAAATGAACAGTGGTCTGTTGAAAAGCATACGACGAAAAGCCCTACAGACACATTTGGCACTATTAATTTTCAAGATGGAGAGCACACCCACCACTCCAAGGTTTGCTAATAACTCGTGTTATTTTTGCTAGTTTTAATAGAGGATAACCTCCAAATGTTTCTGTAAATTGTATCTCCAAGCGTAACGATCAGATGACTGGGTTTTATTACAAAAAGGATCCGTGTTGGGTGCCTGGGTGGCTCAGTGGGTTAAAGCCTCTGCCTTCAGCTCAGGTCATGACCTCAGGGTCTGACCATAGCGTTGCGGCTGTTCATGCCTGCTATGTCCTTGTGAGAGGAAGTACAGAAATTTCTCCCCGTACCTCCCCCAAGTGATTGTGTGTAGGCTTTCCAAGGCCAGTCTTGCTCCTGTCCCTAATAAAATAATTTTGCATGTAATTTGCATAATACCAACAGGTCAGCTATCTCTCAGGTACTTGTTTTTTCTTGAACTTGTTAATCACGTGCTGCTTTTTCAGGGGCAGATTTCCTTGGGGAACTGCAGGGGTTGGGGGGTAGGGCTGTCCACCTCAGAAAGCTTAGAATCAGCTGTACCATGGCGTGTGACCATCAGTTGGATAGATATGAAACAACAGTTCTTAATGCAATCATAATCACGTTTCATAATATAGTTTTACAGTAATCTACATTTCTAGTTCTGTTTTTTTTTTTAAGATTTTATTTATTTGACAGAAACATAGCCAGAGAGGGAACACAAGCAGGGGGAGTGAGAGAGGGAGAAGCAGGCTTCCTGCTGAGCAGAGAGCCTGATGTGGGACTTGACCCCAGGTCTCTGGGATCATGACCTGAGCTGAAGGCAGTCGCTTAACCAACTGAGCCACCCAGGCGCCCCTACATTTCTAGTTTTTAATCCTCTTGCATATAGCTTTGTGTATTGATGTTCTCTTTAGTTGATGAGAAAACTGCCCTTATTCTCCTCTGTAATCTTTCCTGGAAGCTGACCCGTGTATGTAGTTTTCCCCTTAAGTTTTTAGTCTTCCTCTTCTTGCTTTTATGTTTATTCATGATCACCTTCATTTCCTCATTTTTTTCATCCATTTGACAAAGATTTATTAGGTTCTCGTACTTTATTGTGCCCCAAAGAGCTATGTTCCGTGTACTAACATTGCTTACAGTCTAGTGAGGGAAACAGGAAAGAAATATACACTGCCACAGGCAGGGTAGGGGGAAATGCTCTGGATGGGAATATAGGGTTCTTCGAGTAAATGGAAAGTATTACTTCTGTTTTTCTGAGGCAGTGTGTGTGTGTCAAGGAAGCCACTGGGAAGCACGGAAATAAAGCTGAGATCAGAAAGGAGAGTGAGGTGTTAGGTGTCAGCTGAACTAGACGGCTACGAACACTCTGGGCTTGTGGGAAGGCCAAGGGAGAATATGGTGCATACTTGGAGAACTGAAAATATGGTTCAGCAGATCTCCTGATCACTCATAGTTTTATGCGTAGCATTAGATCCCGAGTACCTGAATGCATTTTACTTGATCTCTCAGAAGAGAAGCTACCTTTTATATTTTAAGTCCAGAATTGTACTTCCTGTTCACTGTGAGAAGCAGGAAATCGGTGACAGCCTGTTAGTCATCTCCCAGGCCCGCATTCCCCTTCCCAGTTTTATCCCTCCCACCTCATTCCACAAAGGATTTGAGGAGAATCAGTGCCTAAGTTAGTTAAAAAGGAGGGGGCAGGGGCAAGAAAGTCATTAACCTTTAGCACCATCTTTGGTTGGCCTTTGGAAGAAAAGACTAATGCTGATAGTTTAGTTATCAAGGTTGTTTATCTGAGTTACCTGAGGAGGAATGTCTGCTAGGACTAAAAGGACTTCTAGATGAAAGAGAGAGGCACCAGGGAGAGAGTTGAGCTAGGTGAACACACATCAGAGCTGTCTCCTCTGCCTTTATAAGGTCAACTTGTATTTTTTCCTAGTACTTGAATATGTAATAAAGCCATGGCAACACATTTTCCTCACTTACAAATTGAATCCTGATTGTCCTTAGGTTCTATTATATTCTGTAATGGCTGTACCAACTTGATGCTCAGATATTCTAACATTTTAATAATTAAAGGGATTATGTTTTAAGAATTTCAAAGGTGAAAAACAATTGTTTGAAGTCACTAGTACATTCTGGAAGATAGGTGATAATTCTATTTGCATAGGTTTGAAGAGCTCTACCTGTGCTTCTCTTTGGTATAGTTTTCTACTTCATGGTTTCTTTTTATCCTTATTCCTATAACTCTGACTTGGTCTTATTGGTTAGCTTATGCTTGAGGATGGCAAACTCATGTCAGTATGATTTGAACAGACTGTATGTGACTGCATCTATTAGAACAAGAGAGCCTATATACACTGTGATCATAGGCAAAACACAAAATGATTCTTCTCCTGACTGCTGATTTTGGACTTTTCTCATCTTTACTTTGGGTTACATGGACTAGTCAAAAATAGGACTCTTCTGAAAAGTATTTATTTTGGAAAAAGACATTTTCAGAGGGATAGTTCTATATAAAGGGAATGGTTAGAATGTAAAATTTATGGTAAATTTTAAATGTATATGCTCTTGGATCATTTTATTTAAATTATGGAAATACATGAAACAGTTGCATAAATTGAAAGTCATACTGATGTGGTTTTGGAACATAGGTGAGGTTCAGCGTAGTGAGGTCCAGAGCCAACGACCAAGAATTCCCGAGATTTCCTTGGTGCAAAATGGTGGTTTATTACAGCACAGGTACAGGACCCGTGGGTAGAAAGAGCTGAGGGTCCTGAGGAGTAGCTGATTCTTAACTCAGGAGTTGGGGGAATAAGGAAAAGGTAGGTTTCCGAAGAATTTTCATATGCTAAAGAGGACCTACAAGATAATGGAGGCCTTCCCATTGTCAAGTTAAGATTGTTTTCCCCTCTAACAATGTATTAACATTAAGATAGTTGGAAGAGAGGTGCCTGGGTGGCTCAGTTGGTTAAGCAACTGTCTTTGGCCCAAGTCATGATCCCGGAGTCCTGGGATCCAGCCCCGTATTAGGCTCCCTGCTTGGCAGGAAGTCTGCTTCTCCCTCTCTCACTCCCCCTGCTTGTGTTCCCTCTCTAGCTGTGTTTCTCTCTGTCAAATAAAGAAATAAATCTTAAAAAAGAAAAAAGAAGTAGTTGGAAGATCCGTGGTAGAAGGTCACACACATCCCACGCATGGGTGGAGGGGAGGGGCAGGTTGTAGGGTGCGGGCTAGCCTTCCGCTCCCTTATCAATAGCATGTATGAAAAACCCCATTTCACTTATTTCTAAAAGCTTTTTTTTGTCTCCTTTTTTTAAAATTAGATTTCTTAGAGTAGTGGTTTTTGCTAGTTTGAAATATCACAGACCTAGAGAACACTGGTGGGCCAACCCTGAAAGCCAGAGGAAGCCTTCCTACCGTGACTCGTAATTCCCAGAAGGAACTTACAGGGGGCGTGGGATCCTTTCAAAGTAAATGTTTCCATTATACAAAGATGAACTTTTAAAGAAATCTCAGACACTTCCTTTTAAGTTTTGGCCATTTCGTTCGCCCTGCTGTGTGCTCATTGTTACCTGCGTATAGTTTTTCCTATTTTATGTACATGTCTCTATGCATATCTTCCAGTATATTAGGACTTCTTATGATACGAAGTTGGATCATCTGTTACATTTAATGTTGAAAGAGTGGAAGATGGAACTGCCAAAGCTGGTGATCTCTGTCCACGGGGGCATCCAGAACTTCAAGATGCCCTCCAAACTTAAAGAGATCTTCAGCCAAGGTTTGGTCAAAGCTGCAGAGACCACAGGAGCGTGGATAATAACAGAAGGCATTAATACTGGTAAAGTGCACTTCCTGCTTCACTTAAAAAAAAAAAAAATCTCTTTCTAACTGAATTAGATGGTATGGCACCCAATCTCCACTCTGTAGGGCTTCCAGGAGACATGGTGGCATGGGAGAGAACAACAGACGTGTAATGACTAGAAAAAAATCCCAAAGAGTCATAGACCTTTCCTGGAATGTATTTTTGCCATTGTTAAAATATGCTATTTTAACACAACTTTGGGTAAACTTCTGGCAAAGAAAATAGTCTTTTCATTAACTTTAGACCATGGTGAGGTTTGAAAGGCCACAGAATCCTTGCAAGCATGGAGTGTGTAGGCTAGAGTGCCAGCTAAATTCACTGGGCTCAAGTTCAAGGACAGAGGATAGACTACAGTTGAGTAAATGCAAAGATCAATTGGCTTTATTAAGCAAATTATGAATTAAGTCGCATCCCTTTGAGCAACTAAAGAGATGCTCACAGAAGGTTTAAGAAATGGAAGGGGCATTTATAGGAAGGGGGGTGGGGCAAGGTAGTTATTAGCAAAAGAAAAGGAAGGAGTGTGCTAAGCGAGGTCATCTTCCCTCAGGGGGAATGGCAGGGGGTGTAGTCATGCAGATTACTTCATCTGCCTTTGTTGGGTGTGAGGGGAAGGTGGGTTGAGAGTTTTTGTGACAGATTACCTCATTGGTACTGATCAGAAAAATTCTGATTGCCTGGTTAAGAGTACGTTTCTGCGGGAGGTTGGAACTGCAGTTAGGTTAGGTGAGGCGATAAACCCCAGTTTGATAACTTGTCTTAAGTGATTCCATTTTGGCTCCATGTTTTCCCTTTCTAACAACGCAGGCTTTATTTTACTTACTGCTTTGTGTGTGTGTGTGTGTGTGTGTGTGTGTGTGTGTGTTTTAACCTTTCTAGTTAGGTCCAATTAAGGAACACAAATACAGTAGTGTGAAGAATATTAAAGTAATTCATATAACAAAGGAAATGAGATATGAGACATACTTGGAGCTTTCTTAAACAATCCTGAGGATCTGACCCCTTTCAGCACAACTCCTTAGGGCCTGAGTGCTGAGGGAGGGACGCCTGGACCAGCAGTTATCAGCTTCACCTGGGAGGGCGCTGGGAACTCAGATCTTAGATGCCTTCCCAGACCAGCAGGACCAGAATCTGCATTTTGACAGCATCCCCAGATGATGCTTGCGCACATTTAAATTTGAAAAGTGTTGCTTACCAGCTTCTGCCTATTCTTGAACTCCTCAGTGGAAGTTGAACAGTATTGACTTGAATGCCATAAGCCTGACGTATAAAGCAGTTGATAGATGCTGTGGACAAAGATGAGTAAGACACAGGCCCTGGGTTTAGTGATAAGGTGGACTGTGATAAGAAGGAGGAGCTAACTACAATCAGTGCTGACTGGGTCAGGGCTCAGATACAAAGCAAGTGTTTCGGAGTACAAGGAAGAGGAAGACACATGGCAGGTCCTCCCGAGGGCCCCTGAGAAGGCATGGAGAAAGATATAGCACTTGACCTTGGCCTTGAGGGAAGGGCAGGAAGGATCCTCCTAGAGCAAGGTGGCAGTTCAAGTCCAGGCACACAGCTGGAGGTGAAGGCACAGGTAGAAAGCAGCAATAAGGCTATAGGCCGGATGTGCCATGTGGCAGAGGATATGGACAAGGGAGACGGAGCCAGAGTGGGAGCCATGCTGATGGGCTGAGGTGGTTTTATTCTCTGTGTAGCAGGGGGCCCTCAAAGGAATGAGGACAGGAGAATGGGTAGGAAATGATATAGTCAGACTTAGTTTTCCGGGTCTTAATGGACGGTATGTACTAGGATCACGTAGGGGAAGTGGAAGTCTATGACCCTGGGAAAAGTGTGAAAAATAGGGTGGCAGGGAAGATGCCAGAGAGAGGAAAATGATTAGGTGCTGTGCATCAGATAATTGTGGGAGATAGAGTTTTCGTGTGTTTACTTCTGTGCTAATGACACATGCAGGACCCCAACTGTAGATAATAAGAGTAAGTGATGCAGGGCAGTGGAGTCATTAAAAAAGGCAGATCGAGCCATTCTCCAAGGCCGCATGATGCACGATTCTAACGGTGGGACATCCTGGCAAAGGCAAAACTGGAGACAGTGGAAAGATGAGTGGTTGCCAGGGCTTGTGGCAGGGGCAGGAATAAGTGGAACACAGAGGACTTTTAGGGCAGTGAAACTGTTCTATTTGATACTGTAGTGATGGGTATAGATCATTATGTATTTGTTCAGATCTCTGGAATCTGCAGCACCCTTCCCGAACATAAACTATGGTGGTCTTCGGGTGGTAATGATGTGTCAGTGTAGGTTCATGAGTTGTAACAAATGTACCATGCTAGGCGGGGTGGGGACGAAGGGGAGATGTGGGAGTACAGATTAGGGGGTACAGGGGAAGTCTGTACTAGTTTTATGTGAGCCTAAAATTGTTTTAGAAAATAAAGTCTATTTAAAAAAGAAAAGTCAAATATCCTGGATTGGAATCCAAGCTCTACCAATTACCAGCTCTGTAATGTCAGGCAAATTATTTAACTTCTTTGTGACTCAGTTCTTGTCTATAGAATAGATTAAAGTTCTACTTAAAGTGTAAATACCTGTAAAATACCTTAAAAGCACCTGGTATGTTGTATTTGGTCAGTGCTGGCTATTATTGTTGTTACTAACTCCAAAGGGTCAAATACGAATGCATTCGTTCGGGAATATTTACGTCTATAGAGCTGTTAACTGAATTTGCTTCCATGAAGCAAGGGCCATGTCTGCAGGATGTTTTGCTGGGAGAGTCGAGAAGGTTAGAGGGAAAAAAAAATACTGAGAACATTCCTGTTGGCCTCACAGGACTTTCTGGTTGGTCAAAAATAGGCGCAGGACTGAGGTTGTAAGCAAAAATTGCCCAAAGAGGGAGGAGAACTGTTCAGGTAGAGAGGTCGGTGATAGGAGAGAGAGGTGTTAAAAGAGAGTAGAGGAAGCTAAGGTTCATTCCACTGCGCCAGCAACTTTCCCTAAGAGTGGCCCCTTGCGTATACCCACCCCCTTCACCTCTTCCAGCAGTTTTGGTGTTTTGTTGTTTTGCATGATTTGGGTGCTAAAGTTTGATCTGTCTTGTAATAGGTGTGTCCAAACATGTTGGGGATGCCCTGAAAGCCCATTCCTTCCAGTCCTTGAGAAAAATCTGGACAGTTGGAATCCCTCCTTGGGGCGTCATTGAGAACCAGAAAGATCTTATTGGAAAAGATGTAAGTGGACAACCCATTCACAACAAAAGGCAACGAATGTGTATCTGACTGCCAACTGAGCTCTATACCTGGGTATCTGAATGTAAATGGAATGTAATACACCCCAAACCAATTTTTGTCTTCAATTTGCCCGGTCTAGAAAATGATGATCTTATCCTTGCAATTGTTCGAGCCAAAAACCTTGGACTAATCCTGAAATGATCTTTGTCTCAACACCCTAAACCTAATCCATCAGAAATTATCTCAGCTTTACTTTAAATCTGACCTCTTCTCATTACCCCTACTGTTACCGAGCAGGTCCAAATCACCATTTTCTGTGCCCTGGATGGTTGTAGTAATAGCCTTCCTTTCTCTCGTCCTTGTCACTTCTTGTAATCTAATCTCAACACAGTAACCCAAATGATTCTTCTAAAATATAAATCAGATCGTGCTGTTTCCCTATGAAAAACCCTTCAGTGGCCCCTGTCTCACCGAGGGTAATAACTGAGTCTCTTGTAGTGGTGTGTGTGTATGATAAAACAAGGAGCGTTCATGATTTGACTCTTCTATTTCCTTATTTCGTGCTACTCTCTGCTTTATTCATTCCTGTGTATTGATTCTTTGATCCTCTCTGGTTTTTTTTTTTTTTTTTAAATATTTTATTTATTTGATAGAGAGAAACACAGCCAGAGAGGGAACACAAGCAGGGGGAGTGAGAGAGGGAGAAGCGGGCCTCCCGCCGAGCAGGGAGCCCGATGTGGGACTCGATCCCGGGTCTCCGGGATCATGACCTGAGCCGAAGGCAGTCGCCCAACCAACTGAGCCACCCAGGCGCCCTGGTTTTTTTTTTAATAGGGAACGGACTTTGTCTAGTCTGTTTATAAGAGTAGTGTATATTTTTGATGAAAATCTTAGGTATTACAAAAGGTATAAAGAGGAAAGATAACCACTTGTCTTGATGTGTATCATTCCAGAATTTTTTCTAAGTCTGTGTACATATGTATAATAAAAAAGTTCATATAAAAAAAGTAGTAACAGAAAGCCACCAATGACTCATGAGATCAGCACCACATAGGGCTCCATGCTGGGCCTGGAGATCATGACCTAAACTGAAATCAAGAGTTGGATTCTTAACCGGCTGAGCCACCCAGGAGCCCATCAGTCATTTTTAACCTATGGATTTTCCCTCCTCTTTCTCTTTGGTGCAATTTATTTGTTAAAGAACTAGGTCATTTTTCTTGAAGAGTTTCCAATAGTTTGCATTTTGCAGACTTAGCCTATTATAGTAGGGTTTAAATTTCTCTGTGTCTTGTCTTTCGTGTAATTTGGTATTTTAATTCAAAGGTATGTTCAAATACATGGTATTTTTTGTGTGTTTATGTCATAAGAGATATGTCCTTCCTTGTAACTTATGATCATCTTTTTTTTTTTATGATGTCCTTGCCTAGACTCATGATCTCAACTGAGTAGCATATGCTGATATTTAATTACAGTGTTTTTTATTTATCAGCTAAATACTTAAAGAGAAACATTTTCTCATCAACCATTTGGTTTACCTTGTGGTACAGTGGTGTGGGAAAGGGCAGGATAAATGCTTGATTCTTTATCTTTATTTTCCAGCTCTCAAAGCAATGATTCATTATCTTCCATCCTCTAAGGTGAAGGATGAGATTTTTTGGCTCATGATTTGAAACATAGCAAATATTAAATATGTTTCAATTCATTTGTTCTAGTTATTACTCTTAATTATGGCTCAAATTGTCCCATTTTGGCCAGTGGAAACTTTCCAGGTTGTCTCCTGAGTTCTTTTAATACAATTCTAGTTATTTTTCGTTGCTTCCTTGTGTTTTAGTATGAAAAAAAGTTCCAGGCTAACGGTGTATATTTTTCGCTCCTTGAGAAATGGCTGGTTGCTTTTAGTGGGCAATTGTATTCTGGGGTCAGAGTCAATGTCCTTCTCTGACCTTCCCTTACATCTTCACTGTCTTCCAGGTGGTGTGCCTATACCAGACTCTGGGCAACCCCCTCAGCAAGCTCACCACACTCAACAGCATGCATTCCCACTTCATCTTGTCTGATGACGGGACTGTGGGCAAGTATGGAAATGAGATGAAACTCAGGAGGAACCTGGAGAAGTACCTGTCTCTTCAGAAAATACACAGCCGTGAGTACCACAGAGGCTCAGCCACCAGGGCCTGGCTGGGGGTCTAGTATGGAGAAAGGCACTCTTTTGTCATCCATACGGAGTAGAGAGGTCCAAGCTGGTCCCTGCCTTAAATTAACATATGTGAACCCACAGCCAGAAGAAAGCAGGAATGTGGAATTGTGGGTGAGAGGAGAGGGGTCTCGGGGGACAGCATAGTCAGGAGAGGTTTTCTGGAACAGTGGAGACTTTAGCATAACCTCCAGCTGTCCGTAGGGCAGGATGGGTAGAGGCTGGTTGTGTGTGTATTCGTGGTGGGGGGGGTGGTATTGACACGAGAATGGGAATGGCTAAATAGCAAGAAGACTGCTGCGAAGAGTGGGGGTATGAGTCTGACCATCGGGGAAGACGGCATTTCGTAAATGGTGGCATGCTCCAGATAGGAAGTATTAAAACCAGACAGCACTTTTAGAAACAGGGATCTTTGAAGGTTTCAGGGTTGTGTGCTGCTTCCACAATGCTTCGAGATGGCCATTTTGGTAGTGTTGAAAACAACAACAACAACAAAATTCAGCTAAGTAAATTCAAAGAGCTTACTGGCCTTCTTCGGTGATCCATCAGTTATCATTTGAGCAGCATCCCATCCGGCAGACTGAGAAGAGTTCCAAGGAGCTGGACAGACGGGAAGACTTTTATAGGCAGAAGGAGGTGTGGCAGGGGAGGTCTTTGAACAAGGAGTGGATTGTTTTAGGCAGTGTCACCTTCCTTTGGGGGAAGGTGGGGTGGGCGTGGGGGTCCTCCCAGGCAGATGACCTCACTAGTGCCAACGAGGTAATTCCAGACTGACTGGTTAAAGGTTACATTCCTGGGAGAGGTTGCAACTGCAATTAGGTGGGGGATTATGTCTTGGTTTGCTGATATGGAGCTTAGCACAAGTGATTCTATTTTGGACTTACTGTCTCTTTTTTAATAGTAGTATCTGTAGGAAGGAGAAGGGAAGAGAGGGCCAGAATCAGCAAACATCTTTGGGTGGAGAGGTGGAAAGGTAGGTGCTGCCTGAGAAATGGAGACTTTTCATCCAAGGCAACAGAAAGGGGTCTTCTGCCTCTTTACATAAGTTAAATCTTCCACAAAATCTTTCCACCCTTGGGCCAGAAGACCAGGGAGCCAAGGCCCTAGGGAGGCTCAAGTCCTCTTCAGCCTTTGACTTAAGCCTTAAATGATGAATGTCCTTTGAGTTTTTAACCTTGATCTTCTGAAGCAGCAGCAATGTAGGAGGTCAGATCAAAGATGTGTCATCTACTGTCCATGATCTTGGCCAAGGGAGTTAACATCTATTAAACAGTGTTCTTAATATAAAAGGGAAGGAACTGTCTACCTTTTATTGTGAGAATTAGTTGAGGTAATGTATGCTTGCTGTGCCTAGGGTAGTGTTGGGTGCATAGTGTGCCCTCAATAAATGTCTGTTTCTTTCTTTCCTTTTATCCTTCTTTGATACAGATGCAATCTCCTTGTTTGGGGGAGGGGGTAGTGTGGGAGGGACCCTGGGAAGTGTTGCCAGTTACTTAGAGCTTAGTGTGAATGAAGGTTGGAGGCTCATTTGGTGAGGAAAGGGGAGAGGGGATCCGGTATGTGGTTCTCTGTGGAGTGGGTATGGGTGGGGGGAAAGGCGAACCACAGAGGAGAGAAGAGGAGAATAGGTCAGAGACTGGCCTGAAGAAGAATCCCCGCAGGGAGGGCTCCTTTAGAGGTCTGAGCTCTGTTACCTGAAATGTCCTGTTGCCTCTATAGACCTATGCTCACCACAGAAATTGCTTAGGGGTTTGGTACAGTGTCATAATGTGTGCGCCGGGAGAACCAAGTCTTGTCTTTCTTATTCCCTGCTCGTTCTCCATTTGTGCATACAACCTGAAGCTTCCACATAGCGTCAGGTAATATTTCTGTTTTCAAAGATATTGAAATTTGGGACTTACTTGGAGAGTTTTACTTTGTGTGTAAAAGAATGTTGAGTCCGTTCCAGTGGATTGCTAACATTTATTATTCCAAGGAGAACCAATATGAAGGAGCAAAAACAGTAAGACACTTACATACACACACATGGGAGAGGAATAAAGGAGAGAGAAGAAGGAGGAGGAGGAGGAGAAAGAAAAAACCCCCAACAGACCCCAAATTCTTATATATCAAAGCTGGTCTTCATGCCCACCATGTTCACTAGGGAGGCTTTCAACCATATTTGTATTGCTTAAAAAAGATAAGATTTTATTTGGATGGAATGAAAATACTTAAAATATTTTTTTAATTTCTTTGATTTCTTTCCAGCTGGCCTTCTTGGAGTCCCTGGAAAACCATTGATATTATTGGCCAAGAGTACTTAAAAAAAAAAAAACAAACCCAAAAGTCAAACACCCAGAAAAACCCTGACACCATTGCTATAGGAATTCCTGGGTGTAGCCATTTGAAATGTGGTCATTGTCAGTTCCTAAGCCCCTGAGGACAGAAAGCACAGGAGCAGATGGCTCTGCATCTCTTCACAGTCTAGCTGTAACTGGAGGAGAGTGCTTTCCTGCGATGTTCATCCTGGGAGCTTTTAATCTGGAGACATGATATCATATTCTTGCATAATCCTGGCGGCTAAGGGTAGCTAGCTTATTAGCTCTCTAGTAAGATTTTTCAGCAAGAACTTGAAATTTTTTTTTCTTTTTTAAAACAAATTTAATTAGCATCAGTAAGATCTTTTTTGTAGAAAACAATTATAAATATTTTTGTTTTTGTGGGAATTAGTGATTGCTTCAAGAAAGACATACCCAATAGAAATTGAATTCTCTCTTTACCCTTAATTCTTTTGTGATGAGTAAAGATAGCGTATAGCAAAAGGAAGAGCTTTCTTATATCACATTAAAAAGCTAACCATTGTCAACTTTTTCATATATATGCTTTCAGAAATTTTCTACACACCCACAAAGCAACATTTTAAAAATGAACTCTAGGTTCGTATAATATCCATGCCTCTTTTGTAGTCTTCCCCTCTCCGTGGATGCATTCTCACGTCAGCAAGCATAGTTTAACGCATTTTTAATGACTGCATATTATTTCATTATATAGGGTGTAAGAAATTCTCTTACAAAAGTTTTTTCCATCCATGTCGATAACTTCTGATTAATGGAATATTTATCTGAATTTTCTTCTTTTACTTTTATGTGTTGATATATCATTTTCTTCACCTCATTAAGCTTTTATAAGACTGTATTACTGGAGGAATCACATGACTATCAGTTGGTATATCTTAGATTCACTTTTTAGTGGCAGGGAGAAAATAATGAGGGCAGAGTATATGGAAGAGGAGAAGTAGAACATCCAGGCAATGAAACAGACTGAATTACGTGTTTGGATGCCTGCTAACAGGCACCTCCTTCACTTCCAACTCCCACCGAGCCAAACATTTGTGGACAAAGGTACACAGGAAAACCAACACATTATATGCTTGAATATTTAAAGGCTTTAACTTAAGCTAACAAACTGTATAATGTTTATCCTTTTACATTGGTACGTATAGCTGCAAGGCCAGATTTGAGTTCGGCGTCCTGGAAATTAGGGAGTGCTGAGCCAGAGCGAGGACTGTGGCCCCAGCCTACATACAGCCTGCCCTCTGCTTCTCTTTTTGCTCTTGGCTCCATCCCTCTGCGCCGAGGGCTTCACACACGTGCTCGCCTGCACATTCCAGCCTGGATGTCCACGCTCTACCCACTCGTCCCCTATACCCCACAGTCGTGGGCAAGTATGTCCTGCGGGGGGAGTATCTGGAGGACAGGCTCAGGCAGCCCCTAGAAGTAGGAATTTGGGGGCCTAGGGTACTCTGGTAAGTAGGGGAGAGGGCACAGGCTTCCATCAAATGTTGGTTCTGTTGACTCTCCACTGTGAGAGGCGGGCCATGGCCAGCGGAGGGCCTGTTAAACTTGTGACCCAAGGGGCACCTGGGTTGCAAGTGGTTTGCTCAGTGGTTTAAGCCTCTGGTTTTGGCTCAGGTCATGATCTCAGGGTCCTGGGAGCCTGCTTCCTCCTCTCTCTCTGCCTGCCTCTCTGCCTACTTGTGATCTCTCTCTGTGTCAATTAAATAAATAAAATTTAAAAAACCCCAAAACTTGGGGTCCAAGATAACGTCCTCTGATGCCCAGGTGTGAATGTGGTATTGCCTGCTGATTTTTCTGCTTCTGAAAAATAAAATAAATGATTTAAATATATCGATACATGTGCTGTGTAAAAGTTAGATAGGTCTTTAGAATAAATAAGGTCCCTTTTCAGTGTTTGCCCAAATTCTTCACTCCCCTTCTCCATTATTAACAGTTTAATGTACACACTTCCAGAGTTTTCTGGTCATTTATATGTGTATATATGGATATGTATATAAATATATATATATACACATATGGATATATAAATGTGTATATATAATGCATATATAAATGCATATATAATAAACATATATATACACATGTACTGTGTAAGCATATACATAAATATATATAATGCAAACATATAAAATATATACTCCTGTATGTGGTTTTAAAAATATAAAAAGGATCATACTATATATTTCACTCTGTAACATTTTTTCACTCAATATCTTTTCTTTAAAAGAGTTGCTCATCTCATCTTATTCTTAGAATCATCATTAGAAGTTGATTAAATTGGCAAAAGATTGATCATTTTTGGAGGTGAGTGATAGATACATTGGGATCCATTTTATCATCCTGGTTTTGCTTTTTCAAGGTATGTTTTCAAATTTTTCATAAGGAAAAGTAGAAATTTCTTGAAGACTACTTAAAAAAATTTTTTTTGCTTGTGTTTATTTTTTTTAATTTATTTTTTATTGTTACTTAAATTTTTTTTTCCAGTGTTCCAAGATTCATTCCCCATTCCCTACACCCAGTGCTCCACGCAATAGGTGCCCTCAGTACCCACCACCAGGCTCTCCCATCCCTCCACCCCCCTCCCTCCAAGTCCCTCAGTTTGTTTCTATGTCCAAAGTCTTTTGTTTCGTTTTTCTCCCTGGATTACCCTATTTCCCATTTACTTTCCTTCTCCCACTGTCCTCCAGGTTTTAAAATAGTGAAAACCCCTAGCTGCCTTTTTAATAGGGAAAAGCTTGAAGATGCTCTCACCATTATTTCTGGGACTTGATGGAGAGGGCAAGCTTCCGGCTTGGTCTTGAACTAGGGAAGCCTGAGTGAGTCAAGGAAGGACGAGAGGCGAGCACAAGCAGCAGGTGTCTGGGCTGACGGCCAGACTTGTGTCCAGGAAAGCAAAATGGGTGATTGGCCAGCATAAGGTTTCTCGGTAACACTTTGCTATTGTCTGTGCTCTGAAATAGGGTCAAGACAAGGTGTGCCTGTGGTGGGGCTGGTGGTGGAAGGAGGTCCCAACGTCATCCTTGCCGTGTGGGAGACTCTGAGAGACAAAGATCCAGTGGTGGTGTGTGACGGCACGGGCAGGGCTGCCGACCTCCTGGCCTTCACCCACAAACACCTAGCCGATGAAGGGTGAGTTGCTGACTCCTCAGCTGTAAACCACAGTAACTATTGTTTCCTCCGTTTTAGTTCTTTAAGCTCTGTGTTTGGGTGGGCCACATCTCCTTGGGGGACAGAGATCGAGGCTGGAATTAATTTTTCAGTGATTTTTATGTGTATTGACTAATACCCAAATGCTCTTTGCTGATGCAAGTTGCTGTTTCTTTCGCTGAAGAGTGGCCTGCTTCTCTCAGGAGCTCTTGAACCTTCCCTGAGCTGTGGGGAGTGGGGGAGCACTTCCACGGGGGAGTGAGGGAGGACATGCTCTTGCAGTTGGTCTGTAAAGTTGAAAAAAACCGTGCAGTGAGTCAGGAGACTGGTGGTGGCCCCAGATCACCTTCACATTCATTGGCTGTTAGTAAAAACAAGAGGATTTGGGAAAATCAGCATCCTGGCATTAATATTGTTGTGTATATTTAAGGCTTTCATTCTGAAAAAAAAAAAAAGAAAAATATTTATTTGAGAAGGAAAGGAAGAGAGAGAGAAAGTACAAGTCTGGGTGAGGGAGGAAGCAGGCTCCCCGCTGAGCAGGGAGCCCAATGTGGGACTTGATCCCAGGACCCTGGGATCATGACCTGAGCCAAATGCAGACGCTTAATAACTGAGCCACTCAGGTGCCCAAAGGTTTTAATTTTCTAGCTATCCCTATATCTAACATGATTTTTCCAATTTCAAAAGTGTGGTCTTTCTCCTGTGTAAGTAAATATCATGCCTATGTACTAAAATATTGATCCCACCGATTTACTTAAGTAAACGTATTGGAAATCTGTCAGCTTGGGAATGTCATCCCAGAGTGCATCTTTCCAGGACCGTGGCAGATCCATCCATGCTGGCTTTCAAATTCAGCCTCTCCTTGTACCTTCCTTCCCTCTGCCTCCTGCCCACTTGCTCTCAGCGCAGAACTGTCCAGGGAAAGCTTCTCAGTCAGATGGGACCTACATGTGCTCCTGCCCTGAACTTGCTGGCTCGTTCCCTTCTCTGCACTGTACCAAGTCATGCCCATTTCTCTCTCTCCCAGGGCCTTGCGTCCTCAGGTGAAGGAGGAGATCATCTGCATGATTCAGAACACTTTCAACTTCAGTCTTAAACAGTCCAAGCACCTTTTTCAAATTCTAATGGAGTGCATGGTGCACAGGGATTCTGTGAGTATGATGAGAACTCCAACGACTTTAGAACTGATAATTTGCGTCAATTATAATAGGTATTTCCCCAACTTTTAAAAATGAGTTTTTTAAAAAGAAGATTTTATTTTATATTTTAAAGTAATCTGTACACCAGTGTGGGACTTGAGCTCCTGATCCTGAGATCGAGTCACATGCTGTTCCACCGGAGCCAACCAGGTGCCCTCAAATAAGGAGTTTTTAATTTTAATTTGATTGTATATAACTCTGTAGAACTTTGACTCTTTAGTTCAGTGAAGTTGCCTTTTTATTCCCTTCTGTGTCCACGTCCCCACAAGGCTTCAAATTTTGGACGGCAGTTAGGAAAAACAACAACAACAATCATTTAGGATAGCAGTATTACAGAAAAGTGACCCTATTTCATGAAGATCGTGCATAAATATAGTCAGAGGGTAAAAGAACAGCTCCATGTCTTAAGTGAAGTCTGGTCTGCTGTTTTGCGTTACTGCATCAGACACCTGAGTACAACCTGCAGGAGATCTTTGGGGATGCAATGAACAAATGGAAGTGTGAGAATATACTCTGGGACAGAAAATGGTGGCCACAAACTATGGGCTGTGGATATAATGTAGATTCAGGAAAAGATTTTAGCTTTTTAGGGTACTTTGATCAAAATTTTTATCAATGACTTGGATAGAATGAAGCCAACAATTCTAGCAAATATGCAAATATGTCATGATTCATAGTGATCTTTCCAGATTTCAAAGGCTAGACCAAATC
Source organism: Spilogale gracilis (assembly GCA_004023965.1). Classification (NCBI taxonomy): domain Eukaryota; kingdom Metazoa; phylum Chordata; class Mammalia; order Carnivora; family Mephitidae; genus Spilogale; species Spilogale gracilis. The sequence continues at coordinate 129,125 of PITA01002716.1, read as the reverse complement.
ATTCAAGATTTTGGCAATACTTAGGCACCTGGCCTCAAAAAAATTTCAAAAGCACAAAAATAAACATCTGAACCAGTTCAGGCTGGAGAAAGATGGCTAAACATAGTGATAAACACTTGGTTTCAATTGACCCAATAACAACAAAAATAACCACGTTTATAATTAGCAACATGTTTTCAAGTGTTGTTTTCACCTTGAAGTGGCACCATGGGTGAGTTCAATACAGCAGTAATTTTTATTCCACTTTCAGAGAGGCCAAAGCTGCAACCTAGACAATTTAAGTGATTTGTCCAGAGTCATGGTTATAGAAGGGCCGAATAGACATGTGGACTCAGGGTTAAAATCCTGTACATGGCCCACTACATTTGATACTTCCTATAGGAATCAATAAGAAATGGACATCTTAAAGAGATCACCCATATATTTGTGTCTTCCTGTCATCAAAGGGAGTAATGAAGGGTGTCATGATCAAGAGGAGATGAGAGTAGGTGCTGAAGGGTTTGCACATCTGAGGAATTAGGTCCTCAGCTCAGCTCCTGCATAATTGAGAATTGACTTTATTCATGTACATAGAGGGATGGGTAGTTGGAGGGAACCGATACCTGAATTGTGGAAGCATAGTTTTTCTACCTTTATGGAGCCTTAGAGATTATTTCGTGGGTTCCTCCCACCTTGTGGATGAGAAATCCAAGATTCAGTGGCCTTAAGATGTTTCCCCCAGACTGGCTAGTTAGTGGTAGATCTGGGCTTGCCAGACGTGTCTCTTTTTGTTGAATAGTTCCCTTTACTATATAAAACATATTTTCACTTAGAAAGACTGAGGTACATTTATTAACAGCAGGCAACCTTTTTTTTTTCTTTTTATTTATTTGAGGAGGGGAAGGGGCAGAGGGAGAGAGAATCATGAGCAGACTGCACTGAGCATGGAGCCCCATACAGGGCTTGGGTCTTAGACCCTGAGGTCATGACCAGAGCCAAAACCAACAGTCAATACTCAACTGATCGATCGAGCCACCAGGCACTTTTGCTATCATAAATGAAAGCCTTATTTGTCTTACAAGAATTAGTATCATGGCAGGAGGCACTGGACACGTACATTGTGAATACCATCTGTCCTGCCTTTTCTACTTGTTCATTGGGCATTGTAATTGTCTCACTTGTTTTATGATGAATCCTTGAGGATTCACCTCTCATTGAAAAGCAAAAATCTTAGTCTCTAAAGTGAAGTGAGCAGAAGGATGTCCTATATCTCTTCAGAAGGAATGCTTTTTTTTCTTTTTTTTGTTAGGAACTGACATTGAGTTTCTTTTCATTCTAGCATGTACAGGGTAAATTCAGTGGTAATGTTTTATATTTTTTGAGGTATTTTTTTTTCTGCTTAGTGTTCACAATTCTCCATTACCCAATTTAAAAAGTTTTCTGTAAGTAAAAAGGGAGAGTAGCTAATCAATAAGATCATCTCAACTTTCTTAAATCTTTAGCTGTAGAGCACATTTTGTGGGGATTTTTTGAGACCATTTCTTTACTACTTCCCAAAATGTATGGCTTCCTGTTTTTCAACTGTTGCAGATTACCATATTTGATGCTGATTCGGAGGAGTCCCAAGACCTTGATTTAGTAATCCTAACAGCTTTGCTCAAGGGTGAGTGTCTGAAGAGGGTTATATCTCTTCTGCATTTCCTCTTTTCACGTTCCATGGAATTTTTTTTTTAATGTTGATGTTTTAAGTTAAATATATAATTGTTCCCTTCTTTTAACCTAGGCACAAATTTAACAGCATCAGAACAATTAAATCTGGCAATGGCTTGGGACAGAATGGACATTGCCAAGAAACACATCCTAATTTATGGACAACATTGGAAGGTAGAGTGAAAATGAAGTTATTTGAGAAAAATATTTTGTGTGTTGACTTGTTGGGGGATGGGTCAAAAGAAAAAAATTGGAGAGATAGATTGGTTTGGCAGGGGTGTGGAGGTACCTTCTCTGTAGCTGGTCGCCCAGGGATACCTGAGACAATTCTCTCATCAACTTTGCCTCCCTAAAATCATTTTTTGCCCTCAGGCTCTGTAGCCTAATTGAAACTGGCAAATGAAAGAAAAAAAAAAAACTGGCAAATGAAGTTGGGAGTAAGACAGAATGGAAGGATATTTTATTTATTTATTTATATAGCTGGATTTTTATATTGTTATTTAAAACTTGAAGCTTTTCTTATTTTTGCATTAAAGTGTGATATGTACTCACAACAGAAAAAAGTGAAAACAGAGAAAAGCAGAAAGAAGAAAGTTACCCAAAGTGCTAATGATAATCACTAGTAACATTCCATTTTTAAAAATTGCAAGTGGGACCGTAGCACAGGTATATTATTTTTGAGTCAAATGAATACATGCGTATTAGTTAAAACATCTAATGGTACTAAAAAGCTAGTAAAATAATAGTAGTTCCCTGCCATGCTAATCACAAGAGCCAAGTGTTTTTGACGTTTTTGATTGTATTGACATATATGAATCTCCATAGTTTAAATAACAAGTCCTATGCTACTTTCTGATTCATTCATTTTAGAGACCTCTCAACATTTCTGTCTGTGGTTTTGTCATCACTGCTACAGTCTGGATTGGTTGCCTGCTGTTCCTGATTTTGGGCTGTAATCCTAGGATCAACCTTCATCATATTGGAGTTTCCCTTTGTTAGTCTGTTTTCTTGATTCCGTGGCATTATCTTCCCTGGTTTACTCCTTTATTTTAATGGGATGTATCCTTTAGTAGCTTTCTGAGAAAGGGAACATGGGAGATAAACATTTTGAGATGTTACATATATATTTCAATTAAAGATCAGAACTGATTTTCCTGAAGAGTTTTGAATGCTTAGCTGCTAGCATTCAGCATTACTATTGAAAAGTAAAAACATTTCTGTTTTCTGATTCTTTGTTTGGGCCTTTTTTTTTTTGGTTCTCTGGAAGTTCAAACAAATGTCTTTCCAGTATTTTGAGATTTCACAATGCTGTGTGCTATTGTGAGTCTTTATATCCATTATGCTGGACACATGCTTTGAGCTTAGCAATCATGGGTTTCCATGCTGGGAAATTTCATTCCTGTTTTCTCTGTGCTCTTTCTGGAATTCATACCATTTTAAATGTTAGATTTAAGAGTTGCTCCTCTAATCTTATCTTTTTCCTTTTATCATTCATATTTTTCTTTTGTTGATATCTCCCACTTTAATTTTCATGCCTTATATGGACCTTTTTGTTTCTGGTAGTATACTATTTGTATGAGCAAATTTGTTGTCTTTTTTTTTTTTTTTTAAGCATCCTTAATGTAATATCTTATTTCACTGAGGATATTAATGATAGTTCTTTTGAAGTTTTCTTCTCCTTGCATTGTCTGAGTCTTACTGATTGATGTTTTGTGGTATGTTTATTCTGGACTTTTTATTTAAGAGTGGAGGAGAGAAAGCTCTTTAGGAAATCTGATCCTATAGGTGAAGCTTAACTGTACCCGTGAGCTTCACAGAGGAGTGAAGTGGCCTCCATTTTTCGGGACGGCCTGAGATGACAGCATATTCCTGCCTTTTCTCTTAGTCACTTTGTAGAAAAGAATCCTCTAATCCCCTACCTGGATAAGGTAAATAAAACCTTGCTGTTAGTGTTAATGGATGTCAAATGAGGGAAGATGAATGGGAAGGTCTCAATATTAGGGATTCAGTATATAAACATTTATTTCTTCCTAGAGCTACCAGAATTCTGTGGCATAAATTTGTTTGGTTCTTGGCTTTTCTAGTTTTAATTTCTGGGGACTTTCACCTTCTGTTTTTCTGGGGACTGCTAAGTCAGTTACCACTTGACCATCTGCTTTCCAATTTCCAAAATTTGACACTCTGGACCCCCTTGTTCTTGTGGATTCATTATTTAAAAAAATCCTTTCACTATAATTTTACTGAAAAGTAAATGAGTGTGTTTAATTTCCCATTTATGTTCAGAAAGTGGGTATGGTTTAAATGAAAACATGCCAAGTTAAAAGAACAACAACAAAAAAGAAACCTTTTTTTTTTTTTTTTTTTTTTTTTTTTTTTTACAATTACAGTAAACCTGTCCATTAATGTGGGAAGCAACGAGATCTTTACAGTTTAGTCTCTGGTACAAGAACGGATTTACTTTTATGCCTTCAAGTTCACTCTTGTTATTTCTTCTATCAGGTCCTGAGCATTTTTTAGTAAGACTGTATTTTATGATTGTTACTTTCTTAATTATCTCTCTCTTATTTATTTCTACCTTCTGAAGGCTGGTGCACTGGAACAAGCAATGTTAGATGCCTTAGTGATGGACCGAGTGGATTTTGTGAAGCTCTTGATAGAATATGGAGTGAACCTCCATCGCTTTCTTACCATCCCTCGACTGGAGGAGCTCTATAACACAGTGAGTATTGGATCACTCCATCAGCCGCCTCCCTTAAGATTCACTCATTACTTAGATTAAGATTTAGCTGAAGCTAAATATTAAATGTTCAAGTCTCCTTGAATATTGACATACAAAGATAACTTAGAGACCGATTTCTCAACCAGAGGATAAACATTCTTACCAAATCCCGTTTTATCCTATGGTCATTTCTGCATTTCTTATTTTAATTAATTATACAGAATAGAAACATAAACTAACGTAAGGAAACACAACAGCAAGACCATAATTAAAGCCAATAATGTGAATAAGAAGAAATTGCTTTTATTGAATTGTTGGAAGTGTCTCAACCTACAGCCACTGTTAAAATTCTGTTTGTGCACCTTTCCTATGCAAACCCTTTATTGAAACCAGACCAGCTTACTCAAGCCAAGTGCCCTTCTTGAAATGTCCTTCCTTGTTCTTTGAATCTTACCCTTTCTTTAAAGTCCTCTTCAAGCCCTGTCTTTTTTGAATACTCCAGTTGACAGTGATGTGTTCCTATGGTACAGTTATTTGCAACTCTTTTCCAGCACGCATCTTCATAATTATCTTTTCATGTAAGTCCCCCTCTCTTCAATTAGACTGCAAAAACTGTGAACAGAGTACTTATATTCTTCACTGACTTCCTCAAAAACCAGATTGAACATAGTAGTGTTCAATAAATAATTGTTGATGGAATGTGATTGTGTGATGGGGTTTGCAATGGTATAGCTTATATATGATAAAGGATAGTTACAAATTACTTAAAATGATTTTTGTCTCTTGAAAAAATAATTAACTTTTTACTACGTGTACACACACACACACACACAAACGCACACAAAAATTTTACATTTTATTTTAAAAAGTATTTCAATCTAATTATACCTTCTCTTAGAAATAACTTATGATTAATGGGAGTAAGCTTCATTACTAAAGATGTTGAAAATTTTCAGTATTTGGGTTATTTATGCATTCTGAAATAAAATATTTTCCCTCTAGCACAAGGTAGTTAAAAAGAATACATTTTTCTTTTCTTCTTTATTATAGAAACAAGGACCCACTAATATGCTCTTGCATCATCTTGTCCGAGATGTAAAACAGGTAACCTAATTATGAATGTATGTGAATTACTTTGTGTATTATCTTAGCTTTGTGATTGAGGCTTGCCACATTTTGCCTTGTAAATTGTAGATTTGGATTTTCTAGTGAGTTACTACCTTCTTTGCCTGAGAGTCTGAGCAATTTCATCAGCAAACCGTACTCTTAAGTTTTTTTCTTTATAATTTATTTTATATTTTTAAAGATTTGATCCACCAAGTAAGTGACAAAAACTAATAATCAGAGACATATAAAACTTTCTATCAGAACTTTACCTCAACATGATACAATAGTATTTCCAATGATGATAATTCTTGCTGAAAATAAAGACATTTCCTTGTCCTGTCATGTTTATTAGAGGACTAATTTGTGATTTTCATTGTTTTGTTATTGTTTTGACTATGAGTGATGGCTTGGGGGCCCTACCTTCTTTTGTGAATCTAAGCATTGTTCTGGGGAGCCAGGATGAATCCCACTTTTCTATACCCTTGCTCATATTTTGCTCATGGTGTTTTCACTGAACTTTGAGTTAAATCAGACTTAAAATCATCTTTTATTACTTACCAAACCTTTAACAGTCTCTTATGCTTTAATTCCTTCTCTTTTAATCACCAAAAACTTTTATTCATATCTTCAGAAAACTAGTAGAGACTTTTTTTTGCCCCATGATTAAACTCAATCCATGGCACACTTTAAAAGTACTTCATCATTTCTCAGAAGTCTGGTATCTTGATGGAGAGAGTGTGAGCTTTCTGGCTACATTGACTTGGTGGGAGAGCCAGAGTAAAAGGACCACAGAGGAAGACATTTAATTTAGTTGGCAGATTAGAAGTAAGCAAAAGTGTCCATGCTGATGTAAATTTAGTGTGCATGATTTATATCAGATCAAGATGATTTTCCTTAGATTATTTCCTTCAACTTCAGTTCCTTTACAGTAAACAGAAGAAAAAGGAATAGAATAGGTTAAATATGCTTTTAAGTAATAGCATCTAAGAGCATTAGTTTTGGTGTTCTTGAAAAATATAAATTATGAATGTGTTTGCATTTATTCATATATGAATCAGTGTAATCTCAATAGGTGAAGGGGGTTAAGAGGTATAAACTTCCAGTTAGATGATAAATAAGTCATGGGGATGTAATGTATAGCCTAGGGAATATAGTCAATAGTATTGTAATAACTTTATATAGCAACACATAGTAACTAGACTTATCATGGAGATCATTTCATAATGTGTAAGAATATTAAATCACTATGATATACATATGAAACTAATAGGGTATTACACGTCAATTATAACTTTAATGAAAAAGTGTACTATGAATGGTAGTTGAGAAGTAACAGTTATGAGGAGGTAGTAAGGCGGGTTTTAAGTGGTCAGTTACCTTTATTTAAACTAAGACTTGGAAATCTGCTCAGCCCTGTTACCAACCATAACATTTTGTTTTGGGTACAGCCTCATATTTTGATATCTTATTTTGTTCTGCCATTCCATGTTCCTTATTTCTATGTTTCTACTTCCTTCCATATTCTCATTTTGTGTATGATGTAGTCAACACAGTTCAAAGTGTTGTAGCCATTTCAATAGAGAGATGGAAGGTCTAAGTGAATGTTAATTTTGCTTTAGTATGTTGAAGGGGAGGAAGAAATTTTCCTCTGTCCAAGGTTCTTCCAACTAGCCTAAGAATTAAAATTTACATGACACAGATAACAGAAGGAAAAAAACCCACAGTTTTATAAATCACAGTGATGAAATTAAAACCTCAAAGAATGACCAAGGTGGGCAATTTTTGTACTTTTCCAACAAAGAGACAATAAATCTGTGAAGAATTGACAAGACAAAGAAAACTTAACATTGGAGCTTCAATTAGTAAGGAATTCTAAACAGAATTTCGACTGGGGTAGGCACTTAGTAAAAAGTAACAAGGATCACTTACACGGCCTTCTCTGCCCTAAATTTCCCATCTCTGGTGATAAGGATGTCTCTTTATCTCTTGGGACAGGGAGGGGACCTTTCACATGGGGGAGTTATTTCCTATTCCCCCCCAGAGGAGGGTCCGAGTATCCTTCTTATATGGGCTGTCTCTTAAGTAACTTTTATTTAAAATAATCAGTAGGTCGAAGTGGAACATTTTGGTGATACCCTCCAGCAACTTTCCTTCTGTTGTAATAGTTACATAATTTCCAGTTTAAAACAATCTTTTATACTATATTTAAGTGTGATTTAGTATGCAGTGTATATATGCATGAGAGAGAGGTAAAAAGAGAGTTAAATGAGTAAATCTAAGCATACACTTGATGTCTGTGAAATTAAAAACATGTTAAGGCTAGGTTTGTTTTTCCATCTGAACAAGCAGACTGTTTCAGTGGTTGGTCACATGAATCGATCAGTTTGTAAAGATGCGTGAAAAGTATGAGCCCGCCTCTTTGCAGTTGATTAGGTTATGTTCTAGTGGATGGCAAAGGAGACACAAAACGGGAACTGGAAGTTACGATGTATTATGTGGTTTTGTTTCAGCATGCCCTTCTCTCAGGCTACAGAATAACACTGATCGACATTGGATTGGTAATCGAATACCTCATTGGTGGAGCATATCGCAGCAGCTACACTAGAAAAGGTTTCAGAGCCCTCTACAACAACCTCTACAGAAAACACAAGGTACCACAATTGTGAACTATGGGATAACTAGGAGTTAGACTTTCAGAAAAGTTTGGCTTTTCTGAAGATGGGAATAGCTTCTCAAATGGACATATGTACTTATTGTCATTCATCGAGTCTCTGCCACATGTAAATTACAGTGCTGGCTTAGGATGAACATAAAGACCAGGAGTTCAGAAACTCTCACAGGAAACAGATTGATGAATAACTAGCCACCACATAGAACAGGATATATCACATGCCATATTGACATTGAAGTCATGTCTTGAGAAGGATTTGAGGGACAGATGACCAGTTCTTTTCTCTCCTTTTGAAAATGTAGAAGACAAAAGCCTAATGGACTTCCATCTATAAACTCATTCTAGTCCATAATCTGGAGACGACAAACTTGGGACAGGTGTGTACAGGTTGTGTTGGAAAATGCATGCAGAGTGTATGTATTGTGTAAAAATATACAGTGTACGTATTTTTTTTTCCATCAAGACTTTGAAAGTCTAGGAATGTAAAGTCAGAGTTGCTTCCTAGTTGATTAGCAGAGAAAATGCTTGTTTCTCAAGAGAGCCTTTCTTCTTAGAGGATAATGGAAGTGTTAGAAAAGGGAGTTTGGGGCATTTGGGGTTGAGAGAGGAGCAGAGACAGTGAAAAGGCACAGTCCTACGGACATCAAGAGATGTTTTTGCAGTACAAGGGGGCTTTGTTGCTAGTGATGTGCCAGAAGGTCATGAAGGATGAGACTGGAAAGGTGGTTTGGGATCACAGGAAGAGTCCAGAATATCAAGCCACTTTTGACCTTTATGTATAAAGAATCAGGTGAAGTGAAAGCCTAAACTCAAACCTCACAGGGAAAATGATGTTCATTAAGATTTCAAAGGCATAGAGATGCGTGTGAGGTATCAGCTCCTTCACTGAAACCAGATCTGTCTTGCTGTGAGGGTACGTGTGACAGGTCTGAGGACAGTCTCTGCCCTTGGTGCAGTCCAGTGGGGAGTTTGCTAGGCAAGTACCCCTAGTGCTTTTTCTTTTGAGATGGTATGAAGTTACTACCCATTTCTCTGACTGTTTTCTAGTGAAGGAGTAGAGTTTATTAGCCAAGTCTCATAGTAAGTTAGATCATAGCAGTTACAATTACATGGTTTGGAGTCAGAGAGGTTTGGGATAGAGTATTAGTTTTGTTCCTTAGCAGTTAGGAAATCTTGAGTAGAAGCTTAACCTCTCTGTCACTTTCCCTGTCTGTAAAATGGGAATAATAATATCTCTCTCATAAATTTGTCAAAAGGATTAAATAAAATAATACCTGGAAAACCCATATTCCTGGTACACACAGGGTATAATTTAACTATTAATAGTAATAGTCATTATGATCACTCCTGGTGATGCTATTAATTTTGTATCACAACACTCATGATAACTTGAGTCTGATTTTTTAGAAGTCTGGACCCCATCACTTCCTGGTGTAATTAAATCCCTAAAATGCACACTACAATAGATGAGTAAATGCAGTAGCTTGGGCAGCACCGAGGTGGCCTCCAGGACCTGCATTTGCTGGGGAGCCCAGGGGATCCCCGGGGAGGCAGTGGCTGCTGGGTTCAGGAAGGGGCCAGACCTCAGATGTGCCGCGGGCTGTGCTGCCATGAGGCGGTGCACAAGGCGGGGAGAGCACTGTGAGAAGTCCTCCGCTAACCTTTCTGTGTCTCTGGATCATCTGCCTTCAGAAATCTTGCTGAAAATCTTTTCCCACTCGGATGCTGGGACCCTGCTGTGTACTGGATGCGTGCCTAGGTGCTTTTATCATCTGGCTAATGACTGTTTTGTTTGGATCAGAATCTCTTCAACTGCCTTTTCACCTAGATCTAATTGGAAAGTTACTTCAGCAGAGAAGACCACTGTATCTGTGAACTTACTAATGGTTGAGGGTAAAGAAGCTGGGTATGGGAAAAAAGATCTATCAGCAAACATAGAGCTTCTGCAAAAGCTGAAATAGCTTAGGTTCTCCAGCCGGTCAACCCTTCCACAGGCCTTCGGGTTCAAACCAAAGAGGCCCTGAGAATATCCGGATTAGGTTGGGTAATTATAATGAAAGAAAAAAGTGGAAGAGAATCCATTCTGGAGGGCACTGACCTCTCCATAAATGACTCATCAGTGACGATTATTTGGTATGGCCAGAACTGGCCACAACTAGCCATGTTGTCAACCTTAGATTTGTGTGGTATGATACCAGTTTTTATGGACCACTCTAAAACTTCCTCCAAAAATGGACCTCGGTGGCAATGTACAACCTGAATAACTTAACTGGATCCACCACGATTGGCTGGGACGGACGCGCCGGGGTCTTCTGCTCATACCCAGGCCTCCTAGGGCTGTGGAAGGAGGAGGAAGAACTGACTTTTGTTACAGCAAATCTTCATTTCCGTCACTTTGTGAGCACTTTAGGCTCAGTCACTTTCCCCTCTGAGCTACCTCCTCATACCCTACTGTTGGATGGCAACCCAGAGTATGGACTGTGTGGCTACCAACTCTGAGCTGATACAGCAGTGGAATTTTCTTGCTGTGTGGCATGTTTTTCTCAATCTCTTTACCAAGAAAGGATACATTGAAAATGAATATGTGAAGCTTGTTATTGTAAGTTTTAAAAATAATTCAGAACACCTACCTCTTGTTGGAAAAGCCGGCCTCTCTTGGAGAACTGACATTCGCAATATAAAGAGTTGTTCTCTATGGCCGTACATAGATCCCCGGTCTGTATGAGATTTCTGGGTCCTCTGATGGTCCTAATGTCTTGGGACAGACTTATTACGTTGACGCTATGGACACAGAAGGAAAAATGAGCATGATGCTGGTGTGGATTAAAGAGAGACTGTTTCGTCATCCGCCTGGTCCTTTACCTGAGGATAGCAAAAATAAGCCACTGCTGTGGGACAACATACTAAGTATTAGAAGGAGGTGGCAAATTATTGTTGCTCTTTGTTTGTTTTGGACTAACCAGTTTTGTTCTTGGTGTTGGAAGTTGAAATAAAGTCATAGTCTGTTTGAGGTCTTCTTATTTTGAAAAATAAAGGAGCTCAAAGCCCATGGTTTGTATCATCTATTTTGAAATCAGCCCCTTTAAGAATGCTTCTTTAGTTTCTCACTGATGAAAGCTTCATGCTGATAGGCAATAAATTAGTTTTATTGGGCCTAATCCTTGGAATTCGGTGATGCATAGCATCTGGAGAAGTTCCATAACTTTCTCACTTAACCTTGGAGTTGTTTATGAATGGGAACTTTTTCTTATCAGAACTGTGAATCTTTATTGCCTATTCTGAACTTGTTCCAGCTCTAGAAAATCCATTGATTTTTAATGGAATTTCCACATAGAGAAGGAATGCGGGTAGAAAATAGGGAACAAAAGAACATGTTCTCTAGGATGTTAGGAAATAACAGTGTGCTTAAAAAGGAAGAAATCGTAAGAGACTTTTGTTGGGTGAGTAATTAAATACGAATCATGGGCTAGAGACAGAACCTTGGGATACTTGGTAGGACGCAATATTTGTTTTCATTACTGTCTAGAAATGAAATGTTAATTGTTACCATGATAATCTTCTTTTCCCTTTTTGTTTTATTTTCAAAATGAAATAACACCCGCCAGCGAGTGACCAGTTTTGCTCAAAGCCTTTCCCAGCCGCCTCTTCACCAGAGACGCCCCTTAGGAAACAGAAAAGAATCTGCAGAAAGCACGCTGCATTCCCAGTTCATTAGAACTGCCCAGCCTTACAAATTCAAGGTACTGCTAATTTGTTTTTAGATGTGAAAATAAAACTGTTCTTGTAGGCTAGACCATTTCCACATTTAAAGTTGGAGAAAGGAGCTACTAACAGGCCAGTTGTAAGCACCATAAGCAGATGACTTCAGGTCAGCATGACAACAACTGAACAGAATGAACAGTGTTGTCAATCCACTTCTCCCCATATCATTTCAGTCCCACTTTCCTCTGGGGATGAATATTTTTGCTCAAGAGTTCCTATATAAATGATTCCCATGTTGGCTGAAAGAGGTTTGCCTTCCACAGTTCCTAGGATGAAAGGATATTTTATAAAATTATCCTTGATTGCCATCAATGAATACAAATTTCCTTTTATTTATAGAGATAGAGGACACATATAATTTTCTATCCTCTTTTATTAAAAAGATTGTTGAATCTTATTATTTACCAGGCATTATGTTGGGTGCTTGGTTGAATTTGGTATGTGGTTGGGGGTAGAAGGTATAATGCTGACTGAGAAATAACTCCCCCTCTCCCCAAAGTAATGACCATATTGCCATACGATGTATATTGAAATAGAAATACATAGTGATATAGAAGAATATGATAATTGAGATGAGCTGTAAAGGGTTAGTTTACATGGTGGAGAATAGCATTGCATTATTAAATACTACTATTACTAGAGGAATATAACCAGATTAAAGGAAAGGAAACTTAAAACCAGTCAGTTTGGATGCATGTTGGCAATGCTAGTGATACTTTTCTAAGGGAAAGATAATGAATTTATTTATAAAGTGAGGTTAGAGTTGTTTTCTGTTTTTTTATACTTTCCATCTATCCAGTATGTTATTTCAACCCGTTTCCCTGAGAAATTGAAAATTGTCCTGTAGTTATTGGATCTATCCCAGAAGTGTAGTGTTTTATGCTGAATGAACACAAGGCTTCTCAGGTTGTGGACCCTGGATCATTCAGACACAGCAGTAAATAGGTCACCTAAAAGGCCAAAATTTTGGTTTCTGACTTATAAAGTTGTATTGTTATTTCCACCTCTTTTCAGAGATTTAAAAAATACTCTTAGGATACCATATATGTTTCATTAGGTCAAATATCGTGCATTTGACAGTGTGGGAATGCGTTCCTATTTTATTTTCCAACAGGAAAAGTCTGTCGTTCTTCATAAATCAAGGAAGAAGTCAAGAGAAGAACAAAACATATCTGATGACCCCGAGGCCACTGGCTTTATCTACCCTTACAACGACCTGCTGGTGTGGGCAGTGCTAATGAAAAGACAGAAGATGGCCATGTTCTTCTGGCAGCATGGAGAGGAGGCCACCGTCAAGGCGGTGATTGCCTATAAACTCTACCGAGCCATGGCCCATGAAGCCAAGGAGAGCAACATGATGGATGATGCCTCGGAAGAGCTGAAAAATTACTCAAAGTAGGAGTTCTCTCTTTCCTTCATAGTAAACATCAACAGTTCTTAGAGTGGTTAGACTTAGAACTTTTAAGACGTGTGGACTTGCTGCCCAGCATTTCCTGGACTCTTCTATAAATAGGGGTCTTGAGGTGTTTCAAGGCGCTTTGTGGAATAAAGGGAAGAGAGGTGGCCCTCCAGTCAGGAGACCTGGCTTCTGGTCCTCATCCAGCCATTTTCTAATTGGCAACTCAGCTGGCCAGATTTTGGGACTAGTTTCCTCACACAGAAGGTTCATTTAATGATTTTGAAAGTCCCTTCCAACTCTCAAACTCTTTGACCCTAAGTTACATGAAAACTTGTTCATTTTAGTACCTCTTAGGCAGGAAAATAAATAAATGTATTATGTACCAAAGAACCAGAGCTTGATGGGCAAAACATAGAAAAGTTGGAAATGGTTTTGAGTTTTTGAATACTCAAGAGTTATCATAGGAAAGACGGGGAGCTAGAGTTCCTAGAAATGAATGTATAACTATGATTTTGAAAGTTCCAGAGAGTTTGTATGTGCTTTTCAGGGAAAAAAAATCTCTGAGAAAATATCTCCATGTCTAGCTTCTTACATAAATCATCTATGTATTTTCTAGGAAATTTTTAAAAACAGTGGTCCCGTGATTTCCGTTAATTCCTTATTCTGTATTGAACAGTCTTTTCTGTCCAAAAATTCTCTATTTGGTCTTGTCAGGGAGCCCCAAACTAAGCTCTATATAGTCTGTTCTGTGGTGTGGAGAGGCCTCCTCCTGGCGGGATTGCTCAGTCACTCCTGATGGAAACCACATTCTGTCTGCTGGCGCGTCAACCCTCCCACAACGGGAGAACCATCCCTTTACTGAGCAGTAACCACTTTGAAATGGCCTCTGCGGTCTGAGGTTATTGTGTTGCTCTTCATTCTCTTGTACTGCTCTTTGCCCAGGCTCACAGCTAATCTTTTTAAGTGTTTCCGGGACTCTGACCTGCCTTTGTTTTTGCCACTCACCGCTGTGTCATTACAGACAGTTTGGCCAGCTCGCCCTGGATGTGCTGGAGAAGGCCTTCAAGCAGAATGAAAGAATGGCGATGAAACTGTTGACTTACGACCTCAAGAACTGGAGCAACTCGACCTGTCTGAAACTGGCCGCGTCTGGAAGGTTGCGGCCCTTCGTTTCGCATTCTTGCACCCAAATGCTGCTGACGGACATATGGACCGGCCGCCTGAAAATGAGGAAGAATTCCTGGTTAAAGGTACACTGAACTACAGAGAATGAACTGGTGGTTGCCAGAGGGGGTTGGGGGTGGGGGGTTGGGCAAAACGGCTGCAGGGGCGTGGGAGGCACCGGCTTCCAGTGTAGGGAATCGAGTCAGCGGTACTGTGTGTTGTTACAATGGTGGGGAGCACCTCTATAACCTATAGAGGTTTCAAATCACTATTCTGTAGGCTGGAAACTAATGTAACCTTATGTGCTAACTAGACAGTTAAAAAAAGGTTTATTTACTTGCTTTCTAGAGTTTAATATCTGTTTACTCTGAATATCTGTACTCTTGAGTTCATTTTCCCCCTTGTTCTAGAAGACTCCATTCAGGAAAACCAGTTAGTATCTTTGGTTCTCACGGATGAGCTAGGATCTTCCCAGTGGAACCCCGACAATGACGTTATCCCCCACGCCACAGTTTCTTTTAAGACATGCAGCTGATGACACCAGCTCTGTCCATCCGAAGGCATTCTCTCGTGCACGTGGTTAGAAGTTAAAAGCAGATACAACCATATACAAGATTTCATTCTTAGTAAACTCCACAGCCTCTGATAATTATAACAGAGGTAAATGAGCCTTTTTAGTAAAAAAACTTTCAGCTTAAGATCAATAGTATACTAAATAAAGTTAACAATTTCTGTTCTGTTCCTCCAAAGTGATGTTTGAGGAACTAGATGCTCCTTTTGTAAAACTGCCCTGAAACACCTATTTCCAGATTCTCCTATCCATTACGGTTTGGCCTCACCTGTCATCTTGAATTATCAAGAGTAATTTAGTTAACTACTAAAGACATTTAACTCTTTTTTTTTTTTTTTTTAAGACATTTAACTCTTGACAACACACATAACCCTAAAGCTTTAGGTTATAGGTAAGCTTATGAAGTACATATGCTTATAAAACTGAAAAAAGGAGATGAAGCATGAGCATTAAGAGTAATATAAGACATTTTATTTTATTTTTTAAAGATTTTATTTATCTGACAGAGAGAGAAAGAGCAAGAGAGGTAACACAAGCAGAGGGAGTAGGAGAGGGAAAAGTAGACTTCCTGCCGAGCCAGGAGCCCGGTACCCAGGACCCTGGAATCATGACCTGAGCTGAGGTCAGCTGCTCAACGACTGAGCCATCTAGGCACCCCAAGACTATATATTTTAACTGTACTTTTCCTATTGTTCTTAAAAAGAGAATGACTCACTTAAAAATTTTTTTTTCTTGGACACACTATAGAAAATGCAAAGAAATAAGATTACTGTACAAAATATATAAAAGAACTTGCACATTTGAAATCCACTAGTGAAGTTGCAAAAATAAGAGAAATGTGAATCAAAAATTATTTCACATAGATTCCTGTAAAAAAAATCCTGAAGAGGGGCGCCTGGGTGGGGCGCCTGGGTGGCTCATTTGTTAAGCATCTGCTTTTGTCTCAGGTCATGATCCCCAGGGGTCCTAGGATTGAGCCTTACATCCTTATGTGGGGCTTGCTGCTCGGTGGGAGCCTGCTTCTTCCTCTCCCACTCCCTCTGCTTGTGCTCACTCTCTGGCTGTTCCCCTTTGTGTCAAATAAATAAATAAAATCTTAAAAAAAAATACTGAAGAAGTAACAGTTATTTCTAGAAGTTCTCCTTTGATCTGTTTGATTTCAGCCTAGGAAATGATGAAGCCAAGGAGTGAATGGGTCCATCTCTAGGTACACAATCTCTGACAATAACTCTTTTTTTTTTTTTTTTTTAAGATTTTATTTATTTGACAGAGGGAAACACAGCCAGAGAGGGAACACAAGCAGGGGGAGTGAGAGAGGGAGAAGCAGGCTTCCCGCCGAGCAGGGAGCCTGATGTGGGACTCGATCCCGGGTCTCCGGGACCATGACCTGAGCCGAAGGCAGTTGCCCAACCAACTGAGCCACCCAGGCGCCAGTTCTCTTTTTAAAGAGAACAAGATGGTGGCTGGCAGTTTGAGCAGTAATTTTCCCCACGACTGTTTTCTGTACAGCTGTGGGGAAAATTATACCATTTTGCTCCTTGTATACCTTACATCAGTAAAGAGACCTAAATGAAGTAAGGCTGAATGTTTTGCCCCCCAAAATAGTGGATGAAGAAGGCTGAATTAGCTACTTAAAATCTCTGAGCTGCTGGGCATTGCTCTCCATGCCTGGATCCTAATTCATCAGTGCTTCCCTTATGAGTTTGCAAATAATTGTTAAGATATCCTGGTTAGATTAATTCCAAGTGGATAAAGACCAGAGGAAGACCTTATTGGGTCCTGTGGGAAACTCACTTAAGTATGTTTAGTGTGATAGGCCCCAGCAGATCCCTCGGGAGTGGGACACTGATGTCATTGAATACTGTGTCATGAGCCGGTTGTTCTGCGATGGACAAAGGCCACAAAATGTGGAGCCTTTTCGGGGAAAGGGTTATGAAGTAACGTCATCAGTGTGCCTGGTAACTATGATGTTTCCAGACCTAGAGGATTGTAGTTATTTTGGGTTCTGTATCCGAAGAGAAAGCATATACTTTGCATACAAACAAAAAGCCCTATGAGAACTGGGGATGTCCAGGAAAACCCCACAGATCAGGCTTTAAACCAAAACAAAAGGTCATCTCAGCAATGAAAGTTGACAACAAAGGTATGACTTCAGTTATTTACTCATGATGGGACACAGAGCTAAATTTTGCTTTTGTTCCGAATCCCAGAATACTAAGGCCTAGTTTGGCTTGAAAGAGGTCGTATTCAACACGTTGAATCTCCTAAACTGTGTA
This sequence comes from Spilogale gracilis, assembly GCA_004023965.1. Taxonomy (NCBI): domain Eukaryota; kingdom Metazoa; phylum Chordata; class Mammalia; order Carnivora; family Mephitidae; genus Spilogale; species Spilogale gracilis. The sequence goes on along the minus strand of PITA01002716.1, from coordinate 111,767 downwards.
CTCTGAAAGGCCATACAAGTTGAACATAAAAATTCTTTTGAATAGCCTATAAATAAATTCATGAATGATAGTAATGTAATGAAAAATTATAGATGCATACCTTCTTTGAGTTTTTCTGGCAAAGAAAATAAATATTGGGTGCCTCAGTTGGTTAAACATCTGCCTTTGGCTCAGGTCGTGATGGCAGAGTCCTGGGGTTGAGTCATGCATCATTTTCCCTCCTCAGCAGGGAGTCTGTTTCTCCCTCTTCACCGGCCCCCGCCTCCCCGCCCCCCGCTCATGCACACACTCTCTTTCTCTCTCTCTCTCTCTCTGACAGAAATAAATAAATCTTAAAAGAAATAAATATTTGTGTAGGATGCGAGATAAATCTAATAGAAGGTAACATTTGGTATGTTTTTGTATTCTTGATTTTATAATATGAATAAACTTTACGGTGTTTTATGGGATAATAATTACTTGATTACTTTAAAGAATCATGAAAGCAAGATGCTCATGTTCTTTGAATAATAATACCTCTCACTGTGCTGCCCCTAGAGATAAATAACAGCGTGGTATACATATTTTTAAACCTTTAAATGCATATATGTGTATGAGCATATCTTCTTTTTTTTTTTAGATTTTATTTATTTGACAGAGAGAAACACAGCTAGAAAGGGAACACAAGCAAAGGGAGTGAGAGGGGGAGAAGCAGGCTTCCCGCCGAGCAGGGAGCCCGATGTGGGACTCAATCCAGGGTCTCCGGGATCATGACCTGAGCCGAAGGCAGTTGCCCAACCAACTGAGCCACCCAGGCGCCCCAAGCGTATCTTTTCTAATTTTTAATTTTCTTTTTGTACAATAATGGGATCACACTATATATATTATTATATAACTGTTATTCATTTTACAGTGTAACTTGGATATCTTTGTTATACTAAAAAGTGGTTTTATCTTTTTAATGATTGTGTAATATTCCAGCGTTCCTTTGTCCCATACCAGCTAGCCCTCTGTAGATGGATACTTAGTTTGACAGATATCTTTGCTCTTACATGTAACCCTACAATGGACATTCCTATACACATATGCTTGCATTTATGACTGTTTCTGGGGGTGACATTGTTAGATTTGGAATTGAGTTAAAAAATGGCTATAGAATCAGGGTATCACCTGAATTAGGGGTAGGTCTGGTGCTTTATGTACATTAAAATCTTCATTTTGTGATTTGACACCTACTAGTGCCTTGTGTTGTAATCCTTACTACTTATTTTGTTTTATTTTCTTTTAAAGATCATCATAAGTATTCTTTTCCCACCCATCATTTTGTCGTTGGAATTTAAAAGCCGAGCAGAGATGTCGCATGTCCCCCAGTGCCAGGACTTTCAGTTTGCATGGTATTACGGCGACCAGAACCCCAGCGTGAAGGAAAGTGCTTACATGGTTAGTACAACATCATAATGAACTCAGTTTTCATGGTGTTGACTGCACACAAACATACACATGTGCAAAGCTCGTTAATTAAACAATGTATTTAGGGACCTTAATCATACTCTCTGTGATCAGGTATAGCACGTATGATACATGTAATTAACCCTCATATATGATCAGGGAAAATATTTTGTTCTTTGGGAAAGAACGTCTTTATTGTATCTTGACAGATACTTAACTTTTCATTTTTCCTTTGTAATTAGTAGAATAAATAGAGTTACTGTTACTCTTAAGTGACTGAGGAGGGCACCTGGGTGGCTCGGTTAAGTGGCAGACTCTTGATTTCAACTCAGGTCATGATCTCAGGGTCCTGAGATCAGCTCTGTATCAGGCTTGCGCTGGATGTGGAGTCTGTAAGATTCTTTCTTCCTTGGCCTCTCCCCCACCTCTCTTCCTCTCTGAGAAAAAAAAAGAAAAAAAGAAGAAAATTTTAAGGAAGGATGCCTCATATCCTTAAAATATTTGTAAAGGTCCAGGTTTAGGTTTTGCATTATCTTCACTGTTCCACTCCACAAGTTTTTTTCATTGGTTATACCCAGTGACCAAATAATTTTACTTGAGTTCTTGGATGTATATATTTTCCTGAGTAATTTGAGCTGCTGCTCTTGCAACCTGTCTTCTCTGGAGAGTCTCCAGGATGGTGTCTGTGCATGTGATTTTTGCGTTTTAAGTCTCAGCTTGGATCATTACTTGTAAACTTACTACTGTAGGTACAGTGCATGCCTTCCCTGGTATTTAATACGTGAATGAGGCATCCTTCACTAGTATCCTGTTGGATATGCTTTTGCACTTGTGAAGTATTAGTTACAATATTTAAAAATGCACTCAATAAGTATTAAATGAAAAATAAGTAATTATAAGTAATTATAGTTAGTTTGGCTGACTTCTGTTGCCATTGGATGAGCATCCATTCTGATTGGCTGACTTCTGTTGTGATTGGATGAACATCCATTCTGATTGGCTAATGCCTCTTCCAGATTGGTTGTTAAATATTTGGACTGTTGTGCTTGCCTGGGGATATATGTATTCTTCTCCTCTTTTCCTGTACCCTCCGCCCCGACCCTGCTTCTTTCCATCCTCACTATACTAAGCCTGATGGTTCTGTCTGGGGTTCTCAGAATACAAGGGATGACAGGTATTCTAACTTGTGTGGATAATTGTGTGAACAATTATCTTACAAAGCTGGGCTAATCAAGTTGTTACAACTGTGATTGTACTAGCTAAATGATATGGTTAAGCTTAGACCAGTTCAGAATTTCTTTAAGGAAAGATAAGAAGTGTAGTGTTGACTTCACACCTTTAGAAATAAAATGAAGTCTTTATATGTGAGATATTTTGCTTGATTTTGCTTATTTATGTGTTCACATTTAGTTTGTTGAAATGAAAAATGGAGAGAGTTGCTTATCTGCCTACCTACCTACCTGTCTACCTATCAACAAATACGTAAATATGTTGGCAGTTAGTAGCAGATAGTGCTTTGCCAGTGGTCGTAGCTTCACTTTTGGCTCCTACCAGGTTCATGGAAAGATCTACCAGGCTCATGGAAAGATCGGCTCTCACAAACACTGAAGGCATTGTAGATGGCTAGAAGAGTCCACTGTGTAGTTGTTCTTAAAGAGAAACTTTTAGAGAAGGAAGTCCTTCCTTAAATGGTGATTAATGTGCTTTTATCACTAAAAAATATAGGTTATTTATTTATGTATTTATTTATTTATTTAGGTTTTATTTATTTATTTATACAGGTTCCTGAAAAATGAAACTTTGGCTGTAATGTACTGATCCTCTTTATGACATTGCCCACCTGGATGGCTTGGACATGGCCATATTGATTTATTAATTCACTGACTATTTAATGGCCACCATCCATGGGCCTGACAAGATAGGCTGTTCCGGAACACCACAGTGACTAAGGCAGATGTGGCCCTTGCTACCGTGGAGCTTATAACCAGAGAGAATTTCCGTGATACCTCAGCATTATTCAATTTAAGACTTTTATTAAAAAGTGCCTCATATCTGCTCTATTATGAATGGATTATAATCATAGTAACAATGTTCTTTTGCCTTTGAATTTAATCAGAGCAGTTGTTTCTGATTCCTTGCTCTGTGTCTGGAATGTTGCTAAGTAGAGAGTAGGGGCAGCATGAGCATTTGGTGGGACATGGGCGATTTCACAATGCTGAGTAAAGATGATATACTCCATTAGTTGAGGAAGACAGTTTGTGTTCTGTATTTTGGGAGAAAAACGAAGACAGGTGAGACAGAGATGTTCTTTGAGCAGGTCTTTGTGCTTTGGCCCTGTGGTCATAGTGGGTGTAAGGAACAGAATGAAAGCAGCACTGGTAATTGGAGAAGGAAAGCCATTGTCCTAAAGCTGGGTAGAGTCAACGTCTGCGGCAGACTCCTAAGGTTTTGTAAAAGTCCTTACTGAAGCCTCTACAGGCAAAAGAACTTTGCCACGCGAACTTTCAATCTTTGTAGCTGCTAGCCCTTCGAAACCATGACTTTTGATGTCCTGAGCTTTCTCAGGAACAGATTATAGCAAGATGACAGAATGGCTTAACTAGAGGAAGAAGGTTCTCCCCCACTTGATGTCAGTCAGCGAGGATTACAGACTGGGGGCAGCCTCGTGCATGGGGTGGTGGAGAAGCTGGGTCTTGACGATGTGCAGAAATAGTATTTCCTTGGGAAGACAGACAGTAAGTAGGGGTACAGAGGCAGGAAATGCAAGGCATATGTCAAACATCGTAAGTTCTATGATTTTTAAAAAAGATTTTATTTATTTATTTGACAGAGATAGGCACAGCGAGAGAGCAAGCATAAGCAGGGGGAGTGAGAGAGGGAGAAGCAGGCTCCTGCCAAGCAGGAATCTGGATGTGTGGCTCGATCCTGGGACTCTGGGATCATGACCTGGGCTGAAGGTAGACGCTTAACGACTGAGCTGCCTCGGGGCACCCCAAGTTCTATGGTTTGGCTCAAGTCTAGGTTGTAGTGGATGTGGGAAAAGGAGAGAATATTTGTAGATATGGCTGGGAATGTAGACTGAGGCTAGATCATGGAGACTCCTGTATATCCTAGAAAGGAATGTGTTGTTTTTTTCTGTAGGTAATGGAGAGCCAGGGGTGCATATGGCAAGAGTAGCAAGGTGATCTGACCATTAGGAAAATTGTTCTGTCTCCAGTGTATAGGATGATGTAGTAGGAAGATAAGCTGAAAGCAGGGAAAGCATAGGCTGATGAAACCATTCAGGTGGGAAGGATTAAGGACTTTGGCCAGAGTTGGTAGCAATGGGCATGTAGAGGAAATGAGAGATCTTAAGAATCAGATAACGTTTGAATATGGGGCATGGATGAAAGGGAGATAGCAAATGTGACCAAGAGGTTGAAGGGATATGGGGATGATTGGAAAAGGAGCAGCTTTGGAAGGAGAAAGGCAAGTTTAGTCTTAGACATGTTGATAAACCACAATGCCAAAAAAAAGCAAAAATATTTTCTGAAGTTGAACAATAAGCTGTTTTATCAGAATGGCATTAAGTGTGATGATAGTAATAATGGAAAATAGGTATGAATTGCAGTAGAGTTGATTGTTATAATTTTATTCTGTGTGCTTGCTGATCAGATTTCTGTTAGGAAGGGAGAGAGAAAGAGAGTTTGATTTATTGAGATTTGAGTAGAATAAAAGCTAGTTAAGTGAAATACTTTTGTTTACCTTCTTCTGAGGCGGGGGAGGAGGAGGATGTCATGTTTCTGAACTTAGAGTCTTACATTGTTCATCATAATAGTTGGTATCTTGGAGTTCAACTGAGAGAGAGGCTCAATTAGGACTTTATAATCCATACCAAACTGTCAAGGGTAAATAACACCTAATGAGAAACTCCTAGAAAAAAAATAAGAGAAGTTATTTAATTACATAGTCATTACTGAAATTGCTTTCTGGGGTCTTTTTGAAGTGGTACTGATGTCATTAAAATCACAGTAAATGATGACTTTTCTCATTGGTTCTAAGGTATTTTAACTCTAGGCTGGTTCAAACCTGTTAGGAACCAGGTCAGTTCCTACACCTTTAGGTCAAAATGATGTGAGTGACAGGCCATCCCAATGCCTGAAGCCTCAAAAATTACGTTTGATCAATTTTATGGAAAATTCAAGCAACACCTGATGTGTTTCTTGGCTTGTAAAATCTTACCAGTCTTGCAGGTGTGACACTAGAGGGATATCTTTGGTGGATAAGTCGAAGAAATGTACTTAGCTAAGAAGCATCAGAAAACAATCCTTTCTTTTCATTTAACATTTTTTGCAGGGCACACCAGTTGGGCATTTCCTGTTTAAAAGTTAGAACCACAGCGACCGAGCTCTGTAAAGTAGGGGGACATCTCTTTTGCTTCTGTCTTACCATTCCTAAACTCCCTCTTCCCAAAAGCAACTGGGCTACAAGTGATAGTTTTCTTTTCAGTTCTTTCCTTCCCACCCCCTCCCCTCCTTTTAAAAGGCTCTTCTCGGTGCACAGCTGTGTAGTGTGTCACATGGCTGCTTGACCACCACTCGGGTACTTCTCATCACCTCCAAGCCTTAACCTCTTTGGACAGACACAGTTTGAGAAACTCATGAAAGCCTTGATGCTTCCCCTAGGGAAATGCATGTACAACACAAATACTTCATGTAGTTGCAGGAGGCCCGAGGACCTTTGGAAGTTCCGAGAGTCCATGAACTTCAGGCAAAGCACCTCTACTCTCAAAGCTAGAATTCTAAAAGGAATGCTGGGCCCGACTTTGCTGGAAATTGGAAACTCCATCACTGACGGGTGTCCATTTTGTCCTCCCCTATTATGGAAGCAATCTTATTATCTGTTAATGGTTTCATGGGGATTTTATGATATTTTTAGGTTCTAAAATACCGATAAAGGAGACTAAGCAGAATAGGAATGGGGAGCATTTTTAAATCCTTGGAACTACTCCTAGTTTGACTACGTTTCATTATTGGAGACTTAGCTTGCATTTCAGAGCTATCCTGTGCTCCTGACCCAGAAGTCAAAGATTTATACAATATACATAGTTTTCTTTCCTTCCAAGACTAAGATTATAATGTGGTAGGTAGGTACCCAATTAATTCCTAATATTTTTATTATATTCATATATATGATACATTTTGATGTTTGTAAAATATACAGTATTTAAAGCTCTGACAATAAATAATTATTTGTTTTGCAGAAAGACTATGATTTGGAAAGAGGCCCTGATGAGAAATTAGATGAAAATCAGCACTTTGATTTAAAGAACGATCCCCAGAGCCTTCCCTGGACCAGGAAAATCTATGAGTTCTACAATGCTCCAATTGTCAAGTTTTGGTTTTATACGGTTGGTCTCATTGAAGCAATTAAATATAGTCTTCCTGCTGGCCAGTTGTCAATGATGATTTTGATAATGATATGTCTGGTTTGCCAACTTATGATAAAATGTAGAAATGCTGTGAGAAACAAACAAACAAACCGAGAATAGCAAAGGAGTTAGGAAAGAAGATTGAGGGAGGTGAGGAAAGGTTACAGCAGATCTCTCCTACTATGGGAGGGAAAAAACAAGCATTTTCTTCTTTCCTGAGTGCTTTCCCGTTAGCTCTGCTGGGACTGAGCACTTGAAACATTGTGGAACAACCCGTTAATGACAGCGATTGTACAATGAAATGATGGGGGTGGATTCTTTTCTCATCTTGGTCAAAGAAATCAGTTGAATTGATTTTTTTTGTTTGTTAGGAATAATGTGTAATACAGAAAAAATGCAAAGTGCTTGCTTTTTGTCTTCAATTACATATGATTATATAGAGGATTTTATTTTCTCTGACACCCTCCCCCCCCACCTTTTAGAGGACAATAAAATTATAGAAGTTAAATTTATGAATAAATACTACATCTAATATTGATCATAGTGATACAGAGAAATCATTAACTGCACTTTAAATGTATTAAGTGCTTTTCACATTTATTTAGTAGCAGTTACTTTTCTAATGCTTCTACATACTTTAAATTGCTCATGGCCAAGGCTATGTATTTCTAAAACATTTGAAGTGTAATTATAAGAGGGCATTTATCTAAATGTGTTTTATTTAAAAACATTTACTCACCATCGAAGCATTTGTTGCATAGACTTATTGAATATGTACATAGCTGTTTTCAGAAATCAAATCTTCCTTGCAATGATGAGGTTTCACCATTTTTGTGAATATGCAACAAAATATCCCGGAGGCTCTGATAGCAGCTTCGAGATTTTTAACTGTAGTCATATCATTGAGAAAAGAGTATTCAAGTATTTCTGCCCTTAGAAATTTACAGCTGATGAACTCTTATGTAAAAAAAAAAAAAAAAAATTACTTATTTGAGAGAGAGAAAGGAAGAGTACGGAAGCTGGGGAAAGGGCAGAGGGAGAGAATGTCCAAACAGACTCCTGCTGAGTGGGAAGCCTGACACAGGGCTTGATTTCGCCGCCCTGAGATTAGGACCTGCATAGGACCAACGCCGAATCCAAGAGCCTGATGCTTAACTGACTGAGCCGCTCAGGCACCCTCAGCTGACGAACTCTTAGAGACAGGAGTAAAGCTCAGAAAATAGAATTAATAACAACAAAGAGCTAACGAACAGACCCAACTAGCCAGCCAGGTCTGCCCACCACAGTGGACGGTGTTGGCAGGGAGCACAGGCGTTTTTGTCTAGGTCATGATGGGTGTGCTTTACCGAAGCAGTTTTACATGTGATGGTGAAGAAGCAACATGTAAACACGCTTGGATCTTTACTTAAGATGGAAAGAAATCAAGTGTCAGGAGCGGTATTACGGTGGTAGTTTAGTGTCTGACCACCGTGAAGCAATGACAAAACTGAAAAAAAAAAAAAAAGACTCCATGATAGAACAAATTTATTTAATTATGTGTTTAAGCCATCGTTACATGTGCTTAGACTTTGAGGCATAAACCTAGAGAAATATAGAATTAATAGAATTTACCTGAACTTTCTTACGTGCTTTTCTACCAGGCTATTTATCCCCATCATGCCTGCCCCACGCACCCCTGTTGGGTACATGTCATTCTCTACGTAGGACTGTACTGAGGGGATAACGTACCCAACTTCAGGAGAACTCACAAAGATCTGAGAAATAGGGATTCAGGTTAAAATAATATGATTCACCTCACTGAGAATGAACACACACATATACACACTCACACACACACTTCTCTTTACTGATCTGGGGCTTGGGTGCATCTGTCGATGAGCGCACACCATGACTGTCACTGAGGCTATTTAAAGAATTGCGCTATCTCATGCCTTTGTTGGCTTTTGTGGAAATTGGTAAAGCCTTTGTGGTGGACAGTTGAGGAATACGTGTCGTGGTTTTAAGTGTGTATGCCCAGCAATTCTACGTCTGGGGTGTATTTTAAGAAAACAAGGACTTTAGATGAGATTGCAAAGCTATTCATCACGATGTATATATGTGTGTGTGCGTACTGTGGCTTAATTCTTTGAAGATACTGGAAATCTAGGTTTATTACTAACAGTTAGTCCTTAAACTTGCATTTCTTGAATGTCTACCATGGCTGAGTGCTGAGTGCTCAAGATAGGGATGTCAACAGTCTTTTAATCACAAAGACTCACATTTGGATAATACATTCCCACTGACTACTATGTTTTAATCGACATAAAATAAAGCTCCCAGAAGAGGCATCTGAGGGGGGGGCGGGGGGCTCCGTTGGTTGGTCGGCTGCCTTCAGCTCAGGTCATGAGTCCTGGGATCGAGCCCTGAGTTGGGTACCCTGCTCGGTGGGGAGTCTTTTTGTCCCTTTGCTGCTCCTCCCTCTTGCACTCTGTCTCTTTCTCTCTCTTAAGCTCTCTCTGTCTCTCAAATAAATGAAAATAAATAAATAAATAAAATCTTTAAAAAAAAAAAAAAAACTCCCAGCAAAAGTAGATGTCACAATTTATTGTATTTGAAAATAGACACCTCCTGATATTGCTCGTTGGTGTGCTTGGGACACATGTTCTCTACGCTTAGATGGAGGGCACCGTATGTGATTCTCTCCCGGCTTGTTGGTATGCTGGCAGGTGCAGGGTTCTGGAAAGTCTGGTCAGGAGCCCAACAAGATGAGACCGTTTCCCCTTCCATGCATTTCTTCCATTAAATCCTGGAGTAGAAACTGCACGTTTTCCTGCCTTCCTCGAAACCAGCTTATGATAACCAGAGGGCGGTCCCAGTTCTGTTTCCGTGTCACAAGGTTGAAGCTCCCGTGTGTGTTTCTGCTTGGCCTTCTCCATTATGACACTCACTCATGTCCAGGGAATGTGTGTCCCCCTCCTAGATGGCGTACTTGGCATTCCTCATGCTGTTCACTTACACTGTGTTGGTGGAGATGCAGCCCCAGCCCAGCGTGCAAGAGTGGCTCGTTATCATTTATATCTTCACCAATGCCATTGAGAAAGTCAGGGAGGTGAGTCATGCCTTCTGCCTTTGTCTGCTGCACCACTGCAGAGAGGTGTTTCGGGCTCATGATGAAAACGGACAGACGGGTCACGGGCGGGGGTGACACAGGCAATGATCCTATTTGCTTGCTGCCAGAAGGGTACTTAGGGGAACATCTCTGATCTCAACCCTTACTCCTTGCCAAATACTTTGCTGGTTGCTGTTCCTTGAAAACAGTTATTTTTGAAGATGTTCTTGTGTGTTTAGCAGTCTTAGAGTGATGCTGTCTAATTGTTGTTAGACCCTCCCAACTATTTGATTCCCAGTTTTCTTTTTTTGAGATTGATTTCTGTATCCTACCATTGCTTGCATATTATCGGCTCCATTTCACACTAAGCACGGAAATGGCCAGAGTTGTGCAATAAGTAAAGAATTTATTTATGGCTTTTGAGTTATTTTACTAATACCTTTGAAAACTGAAGCTGCAAATCCCTGAGGCAAGGAGTCCAAAAAATAAAGCAAAATGAGATTTTCATTTTTAATTTTGCACATGAGTCACTTAAAAAAAATGAGTTTGCATCCATGCCCTTGTAACTGCAGTCAGTCAGGTAGAGCACAGTTACAACTTTGTTTTATGTATTGATGTGTGCGTATCTCCGTGTGTAGGTATCCCTGTGTCTGTGCCCTGATTTTGTCCTAGAGCTAATATGGCCAACATTATACACCAAGCAAATGGATTCTTAGTAATTATACCGATATCACCTGCTAGGTACTATTAGGGAGTCTAAAGAACAATTCAGGAAAAAAAAAAAACCATTATCTGGATTCCACCAATGTTTTTATGCTTCAGGGGAAGAAAAGTTAATTATTTTACATTTGAATGTGTCTCATATTCTGTTGCAGGGGTAATTTCTTTAATAGTGACTTCTAATATAGCCTTCTTAGTAATTTCTCAACAAGTCACTATGTAGCAGGAGCAGGACTAGCTTGTGAGATTCCTTGGTTTCAAACCAGTCTCCTCGGCACTTGGCTATCCCTTGCAATGGTAGAATTGTAGGTATATAGATCTGCTCTAATACTGAGTTTTAAAATGTCTTTCTGCTCCCCCTAGTGAAAGCTAGGGAAAACAATGACAACAGCAATTACTACTACTACGAGTAATTCTTCTTCTTCCTTTTCTTTCTCTTCTTCTTTCTCTTCTCCTTCTCCTGTTCTGGTTTGTTTCTCAAATAGCTGGCTCACACTAGCAATGACATTAAAATGCACTTATCGAATTGTTTAACAATTTATTACACAAGGATCACCAAAGTCTCTAAAATATCCAAGTGATCTAAGGTTCGGTGGGATTCAAATTACTCTTTAAGCGAGCAGTTGATGGACTGAAGAACATTATTGTTGGGTTATATCCTGGGTTATACCCCATTCTTTAAATTTCCCTTCCTATCTTCTTTTAGGTCTGTATGTCAGAACCTGGGAAGTTTACTCAAAAGGTGAAGGTATGGATTGGTGAGTACTGGAACATAATAGAAACTGTGGCTATTGGCCTGTTTTCAGTTGGTTTCGGCCTTCGGTGGGGCGACCCTCCTTTGCACACAGCGGGAAGACTAATCTACTGCATAGACATCATATTCTGGTTCTCACGGCTCCTGGACTTCTTTGCTGTGAATCAACATGTAGGTCCATATGTGACCATGATTGCAAGAATGGTGAGTATGGTCGCTTGTATATTCTGGAGTCCTTTGTAATGGTTCTTTCATGGTTCGCATTCAACAGTTTAACTTTTAGAATTATTTATAGAAGCACAGACATCCAGCTCATTTCATCCCTGCCTTCCTTATAACCACAAACTCATATTTAACTAATGTCCTTGGAGAGTATATTGGGTGGTTGATTTGGATACTCTGCTTATTAGCTTTTTGGGTAGGGGCCAGATAATATGATTGAATCAAATTTGTCTCTAAGCATAGTAATTCTCAAGGGAGAGATTTGTGTCAAGCTATCACCAGTAATATTTTCTGCTAAAATATCAATTTCTCTTTTTATCTCCTCACCCCTGGCCAACTCTCAAATAGTCCATTTTATGGGCCACACCCTGTTCTGAGTACTTTGTACCTATTAAGTCACTTAATCTTCAAAATGACTTTATGAGATAGGTGCTATTATTATCTACATTTCACATATCGGGAAAAGGACAGGAAGCACGTCTTCCAAGGGCGTAAGTAGGGGGGTCAGGATTCAGATCTGGACTGCCTGGCTCTGTGCGGTTGGGTTGGCCTTCTCCAGCGGGCTTTGCGCGGGGCCTGAGCCCCACCCTCTGGGAAGTACGGTACTTCCAGGTCATCTTTGGCTTTTCCTTCTGCAATACTCACTGGAACGGAAGGGACAAGTTCTGGAGGAAAAAAGGGTTAGTATGAAAACAAAGAGAACAGAGAAGGGAGAGCCTCCAGGACTCCAAAGACAGATTTTTTTCTTTACATTTTCAGACCAGCAATGTCTTCTCTGGCCTCGGTGACATTGGTATTTATCAGTTGGGCTATACTGAGGTACCTAATATATCTTAGTGACTTAGCACAAGTTTATTTCTCCCTAATGCAAAGTTTAATGAGTGTTCATGGGGGCTGACCTCTACCCTATATAACTCAGGGGTCCAGAATCTTCCACCTTGTGATGGAGTCATGTCAGCATGAGGCTTCCAAGGTCTCTTCTGGTGGGGAATGAGAGGGATGGAGAAACTCTAACAGCTCTGAACTGTCCTGGACAGGAAGTAAGATAACTTCCCGTCACTCCACAGGCCACCAACTAGAATAGGTCATACGGTCCCAAGCTTTGTGGAAGGCAGGCTAAGAAATGCAGAGATCATGGAATACTCACAGCACAGTTGTCTCTGCCACAGTGAACAATTAGGTTGAGCTGATGTACATTTAGTTAAGTGAAGTGAGCCTCACCTGATCAATTTCTCACTCTCATCAATTCCTGAAGATAGTCCTCAGGATCAGGACGCATTTGACTAATTTGAATATTCCTTCTTTTTTGTTTAAGCACAGATTTTTTTTTTTTAACCCTCAGCGCAGTTACGTTTTTCCATAGACCACATGGATGAGAAACATGTGCAGAGAGAAGGAGATGATTTAGCCAGAGGAAGCCCAGCTCTTCATGGCCTGGGGCATTGTGCTCAGTGACTAGACAGTCTTCTTACTGGGAGGTATAATTATGAATGCTGCTAGTTTTTGATCTGTTTTAAATTTCAGATCTGTGGTAACGTTGTGATTGTGCCTTGCTATTTGGCAGACAGCGAACATGTTCTACATCGTGATCCTGATGGCCATCGTCCTGCTGAGCTTTGGAGTGGCGCGCAAGGCCATCCTTTCGCCCGAGCAGCTTCCATCTTGGAGCCTCGCCCGAGACGTCGTCTTTGAGCCATACTGGATGATTTACGGAGAAGTCTATGCTTCAGATATAGATGGTGTGTGGATTTTGCCCTCATACCGAAATCAGACCTCTGTAGATAGAGTACAGCGACAGCAACAACAACAACAACAAAACCTGGAAAGTGCTCATTTGCATTGTACAGATGTCAGATATTCTGCTAAGCTGATGTGCTCAGTATTTGCATAGAGCCATATGACTGTAATTCACTGTCCCTCTCATTGTTTTAAATTCTTTATTTGTAGTTTGTGAAAGCCATCCATCTTGCCCTCCTGGTTCTTTTCTGACTCCGTTCCTCCAAGCTGTCTACCTCTTCATGCAGTACATCATCATGGTGAACCTGTTGATCGCTTTTTTCAAGTAGGTTATTTTACCTAAATCAAAATCAAAATTACATCAAGACGATTTCATTTAAATCAATCTATTTTGAGTAGATGCTCATATGTTGAGTTGTAGCCTTTGGTTTTTGTGTGTTCCATTTTTCCCCTCCTTTTTCACTGTAGTTTTAACATGTGGGCATGAAACTACCAGGTAGGAAGGGAGCAGAGCATGAGGAAAAAGGAAGAAAACAATAGACGAAGAGAAAGTAATAAAAGCAGATTGAAAGGAGATCATGCATGATAGTAAAGGAGTAAGTTGGAACCATGAAGAATAACAGTTGCTGAGATTAACAACTGGCCGATGGCTTTTCTTTCCTTAGCTCCCGTGTATCTTCTTCTATCTCACTTTTCATTTCTTCTCAGTTCTGCTTTTTGGATCATCTCCTTCTCCTCAATCTTGTAACACTGGAACACCCCCTGGGCCCAGATGTTGTGCGTCTCTTATATTTTGGTCACTTTCCTGTAAGGCTGACAAATTCCAATTTATATCTCCAGCCGAAATCTCTTCCTCAAACTCCAGCTACAGATCCAACTGCCCCCTTACCACCAGTTGGATGTATAATGGAATTCTAAAATTGTAAACATCCGAACTTTTGATCCCTTCTCTTTCCCAGAATATAGTTTCTCTACTTCTTATCTTTCCAAAATCTAGGAAAAAGACCACAAGCTTCTGTCAAGTCTGCATTTCCCCAGTTACTGAGATCGAAAGCCTTGGAGTCATTCTTAGTGCTACTTGTATCTCTACCTCTAAACCGTCAGGAATACCTGTTGACTCTGCCTTCAAATAGATCATCAATTCAACCTCTCCTTGCCACCCTGCTGCTACAGAGAGCTTCCTCCTTACGTGTCTGCTTCTATCTTCTCTTATCAACATAGTCACCCCTAGTGACCCTTTAAATACATGTCAGACGATGTCACTACTCTGTTCCAAACTCTCAGTGGTTTCCCATTTCAGAGGTCCTACAATGACCTTGAGGGTCCCCGTGATTTGGCTTCCCTGCTGCTTTTCTAATCATGCATCACACAGCTCCTCCCCCAACCCTCTCCTCTCCAATCACATTGGCCCTTGAAGGTTTTCAACCAGCACGGGTGGTTTGCAGCTGCTGTTCCCTCAGGCATCCCTATGGCCCATTTTCTCACCCGCTTCCAGTCTTTGCTCACTTTTTTCACTAGGCCTAACCTAAGGATGACATTTGAAAGTGCAGCCCCCTTCCTTCAGCCATCTCTGTGGCATGCGTTTTCTCCCTTACTCTTCTTTCTTTGTACCCGCTTATAAATACAAATATATTTTACTATTTATACTTTCTTATGCTGTTTATTTGTCTCCTCTACTGGAATGTAAGTGCCACAAGAACAAGATATATATATGTGTATATATGTATATATAAATATATATATACTTAAGATTTTATTTATTTGACAGAGAGAAACACAGCCAGAGGGGGAGCACAAGCAGGGGGAGTGAGAGAGGGAGAAGCAGGCTTCCTGCCAAGCAGAGAGCCCGATGTGGGACTCGATCCCGGGTCTCCGGGATCATGACCTGAGCCGAAGGCAGTCGCTTAACCAACTGAGCCACCCAGGCGTCCCAAGAACAAGATATTTTATTGTCTCTTTTGCTAATGAGTTTTTCCCAAGTACCAAAAAGAGTGCATAAACATAGTTGTTTAATGGATGAAAGAAGTCCGGTGAAGAGATGGGAAGAAACTAGCATTTTTTGAATGCCTCATTGATGCCAGGCACTGTGCCAGCTGTTTTATTCATTGATCATTGATCATTCCACTGAAGAGGGCAAGATAAGAGAAATCAATGCAATGCAATCTAAGTAAAGAAAAAAAAAATAGAGATGCTAAAGGCTGGAGAGAAGCCAAAGTAAATCAGAATAAAAAAAGAGACTATTGTTAGAAATCTATGGGGACGACCTATCTTCCTGCTTGTCACAGGATCATACAATAACTGTCATCTCTTTTAGCCCCAGCATTTTATAGACTTCTAACAGTTACTGGTATATACTTGATATAGCTATTTTTTTTTGACATTTCATATAATATTCAGAGACGGTATGAGATTTTTGTTTCTCAAAAATGACACGTGTCAAAAGAGAGGTTGAGAAATCCTCACACGGACCAGTTGTTTCACTCTAGAGAGAAGCAGAGTGAGGACCAAACAAGCTGAGAAACCCCAGAGTTGTCCAGCGGCCCAGTTCAGATTCTTTGTAGCAATAATTACAAAAACCCTGAAACACACTGTGAAGGTCGCCACCTGCTGGTGGGCAAGCCGCAGTCTCACTAGGAATGACTAGCGTTTAATCGAGGTGGTTTTCCAACTGGATGGTACAGAACATTCTCCAGGAGGGCTTGCAGAGACTCTGCTGTTAGGTCTTCTCTAAAGTTTCTGATTCGGTGCTTCTGGGCTAGGGCCCAGGAATTTACATTTTTGACTTGTCCTCAGGTGGTGCTATTCTGTGGTTCTGAGCACCACTTTGAGAACTACTGTTAAAACCAGTTTTCTATCTTCCCATCATTTGCTTTATGGATTCTGTGAAACTTCTCCCTTCCTCTTATTCTCAGCTGGCTTTATTTTGCTTTCTTCTCTTTATCATTGCTCAAGTTTAGGGCTGCCTGTATTTTTACTGGCTAATTTACCAGAGGCTGTCCTCGTCAAGTACTACTTTGTCATCTCTCTCTACAGAAAGTAAACGTTCGCTGCTGCAGGATGTTAGGATAGACGTCCCACTCTGTCCTCTCCCCACCCTCGTCATCTTACAGACTTAAAGAATTGGGGATGACGTGTTATTTTAGAATAATGCACCGACCACCACGACTCCCATTGCTAGTTCTCTGGTATTAGTATTTACCATACTATCTGCATATTAAAATTGACATCATTAAAAGGTTAATCCAACGCGGCCTGCCTATAAGGGGTTATTTTCCTTGTAAAGTTAACATAAGTAATTTTTATCTAGTTTCTAAATCGAAGCTCTGCTTGTTGACTATTTTAGAATGAACTGATTTTTCTTCCCTGTCTCTTTTTCATTAATTTTCTTTCATTTGGGTGTTTTAACTAGGATTATTTTATCAGTTCTCACATTTGACATTAAGAGAATCTCTCCTAATTCATTAATGATACAGAGAAACATTAACAGTACTTATCGTGAATGGTAAATTATGAACCAAAAAGAGCTGCTTATTTGAGAAGAGATGGTGAACCAAGAACAGTGATAAGCTCCAGAGGGCAGTTTTATGTTCATTGCATTTAAAACATTAGACTTTTTTCTCTGGTTGTAATTGCTATCTTTTTATTATTCTAATTAGCATATTTGAATGTAGAAGGTGCTTAATATATCTTGTTTGTGTAGAGGAAGAATCACGAATACAATGGACGTTATTTTTGTTGACTAAATGCTGGGAATGTTGGGTGAACCAATCATGAAAGTTGGAAAATAGAGAATCTGTTATATTTTAGGATGCTGTATTAAAACATTATCCTTCTCTTCACTATAACTGACAGTAATGTTTATATAGAAATGAAATCCATTTCCAATAAACTGTGGAAATACAATCGCTATCGCTACATCATGACCTACCACAAGAAGCCCTGGTTGCCCCCACCTTTCATCGTGCTGAGCCACGTCGGTTTCCTCTTTCGCCGTCTTTGCCATCATCAAGCTCCAAATGACCAAGAAGAGGGTGATGTTGGATTAAGTAAGTTTTCATGTATGGGGCACTAGGAAGAGAGTAAAGAGAAGAGATCCAGGGTGAGACTATGCAGTTAGGTCCGGGGCACAGGATGGAAATCTCTGGTTGTTCGCTCACAGTAACGTCTGAGCTGAGGCTCTCAGCCTCAGCAAATACATCGATCTCATCATGTGCCTGTGGTACCTTTTGTGGAGACCAACCAATACTTGGAAAGAAAGAAAGGGGTGAGAACAGGATCACTGCTTGAATGTACAGAGGCTCTGTGTCATCTGGGAAGCCAGTGTTTTCTCTTTTCAGCTGGGAAATCATCAGAATAACACGCAGGGTGTACTCACAGTGACCCCTGCTCATTTCCCTGTTGTTGAAAAGGGAATCCAAACAGAGAGGAGTCACAGGAGGCCTTGTGGGCTGAGGGACCTCGAGAAGACAGACTGGGCTTCACTTATTAACCAGACTCCGGATTCTCTGCTTCCTAATCTGCTGAGAATGGAGGGGATTCTATATGGTTATTTCATATTTTCCATTCAAGGTGCAGAAATGTGGATTCTCCTTTTTTTTTTTCAGTGCTTAAATTGGCATATTTTGAGAGTCTCCTAGTTCATTTTGCTTATCTATATCTTCACTGCACAGTATGACTCTCACGCTAATTGCTATAATAGAACTTTTCTTATTGTGGTTTCACAGATCTATTGTAGTTCCTCTCAAGCAATTTCACAATTGGTACGAGGCCCATTTCGGGGTAATTCCTGCATATAGAGGAAATGCATGGCATAAATCCACAAACCTTATCCTACATCCAAAATACCCTGAAAGCAGAAAGCTTTTCTCTTCTTAAGTTAGAATCTCATTTGGACAAAAGAGGCTGATGGAACTAATGTGAAGCCATTTATTCTTTATCCCTCGTACCGTGAATACTCATTGATTTTGCTGCAAAAAATGATGTGTTGGATCTTAGGGTACTGCCCTAGCCTCAGGGATTTTACTTCATCTATGGTGTATGCACCGGATTACCTTTCTAAAATGAGACAAGGAAAATTCTAAACTCTAAAACACACTGGGTTCCAGGAGTTTCAGAGAAGGGATTGTGTGCCATTTATACATTTCACGGGGCTCTTTGAGGGGACAGGTGTTCTTACAAGGTTGATGGGGTTATAGGATTTTGTTTCTGCTGGCAGTTGACTCAGTGAAGTATTTTTCTCTTTTCGAGTCACTGTGGAGATCTCTTTTCTACCCTCCCCCCCACACACAAAGATTCAGCCTGGATGAGGAAGTCAAAGAACAACTGAAGTTAATTTTTTAAAAAGATTTATTTATTTTAGAGATGGGGCGGGGGTGGGGGGAGGGGGACGCAAAGGGAAAGAGAATCTGAAGCAGACTCTGCACTAAGCGTGGAGCCTATGTGGAGCTCTCTCCCACGACCCTGACATCATGACCTGAGCCCCTTAACTAATTGAGCCACACAATCGCCACATAACTGAAGTTAATGTAAAGGCTTATAATTACATTATAATTTTCAGGCTTCTAATAGAGAGTCCTCCCAGGCACTGGCTGCAGAACTACTGCAGCTGTTAGGAGTGTGAACCAGCCGAGAGAGATCCTGGCATTGGCTGGGATTTCACTAGATTTTAGCTTCATCTTCATCTGGGCTTATAGGATGATTCCGGTATAACTCAAGCAAATTTCTGATGGATAGAGGTGTGTTCATCCTGAGTTCTGGAAAATCCTTGCATTTTTGTGAAATTTCCTTCAGTCCTGTAGTGAAGGTGGACGTTTGCATATGGGGCCGCAGCGCCACCTAGTGGAGAATCTCAGGAATGCTCCACAGATGTAAGCGGCACCTGTCCCTGGAATTGGTCTTTGAGTCGTTAGCGTTCAGAAGGATCAAACCATGATAACTGCAAAGTTTCTCACTCATAAGAGATTCTTTAATGCCAACAGGCATTTAGAGTTTTCGGGGCTTGTTACTGGATTTTTTTCAGTATCTGATTCTTCCACACCATAAAATCAGAAAACAGTATGTACTTGAGTTGTGGACATACTTCTATGGCTGACTGTTGTTTTCTCTTTGCCCTGTTTTTCAATTTAAAATCAATACTTTTGTCTCATTTTATTGGAAAATAAATGTTTGGGTTCTGGTAAGTCTGAGGGAACATTATGGTTCTTTCCTAATTTAAGTGAAACCACTAACGGAAGAGAATGCTCCATTTTTAACCTTTTTCGCAGCACCATTTTATATAGTTTCCAAGTATTCAGAAACTTGCTCAGAAGCTAATATATTTTTCTGTTAGATCAGAGTGAGGGCCAAGGTCGTAGATGGAATGTGATCACTGAAGGCTGACGTTGGTGTGTGTTAGCTCTGTAGTGTCAAAAAACAATGCGTTTTACTGCAAGGTAATTGTAATCATGTCAAGGAAAGTGGATAGCTTAGCCCTTAGCCGGCAGTAATGCCTCCGTTTCCAATAGAGTAACTTATGCGATTGATCCTTGAGCAACATGGGGGTTGGGGTGCCATCCCCTTACACAGCTGCAAATCAGTATATAACTTTTGACTCCCCTCAAACTTCTAATAGCCTGCTGTTGACGAGGAGACTTACTGATAATATCAACAGTAGGTTAACATATATGTTGGATATTGTATGCGTTATATACTAAGACTTAACAACAAAGTGAACTGGAGAAAAGAAAGGGTTTATTACAAAATCGTAAGGGTGAGAAAATATATTTACACTACTGTATTATTTAATGGGAAAAAAACCCCCCAAACTGTAAGACATAAATGGACCCACATAGTTCAAAACCATGTTGTTCAAGGGTCAACTGTATCTACAAACTCAGTGTAACAAGGTGAAACTTACACTTGCTGGATTAATTTAACAGACTTGGACTTCATCTAACCTTGATTTTAACCTACAGTTTACTTACCAGACAGTTGGCCAGGAAAACAGACAGTCAGATTCTTTCCCCGGATGCATATAAATATAGTGAAGTTTTGTTAATGTGTAGAAACAGCCTAACCTCTGAGCATATTGGACAGAAAATGTCTGTTCCACATGAGTCATCTTCAAATTCCCACACCTGTTTATAGAATAACAGGAAAGAGCCAAATCGGTGTCTTTGTTTCTGCACAGAGCGTCTCTGTTACTATTAGGGATGTGGAGTGACAAGGCAGCTGGGTTTGCTCACACAAGCTCGAGCTTATTGATTTTTCAACATCAGTGGCAGAAAAGCCACTCCTACTCTGTATCAGCTTCCTATGAAAGACAAATACTGATTTTTTTTTTAATATATCATACTTATTTACACAGAACTCTACCTGAGTGAGGAGGATCTGAAAAGACTTCATGATTTCGAAGAGCAGTGTGTGGAAATATACTTCCATGAGAAGATGGAAAGTCTGAATTACAGCTGCGAGGAACGAATCCGAGTGACATCGGAAAGGTGAAAGATACATACTTTTTCCAGTTCCCCAAAGCTGATTCTACTAGAATGTCTGAAAAAAATAGAAAAATGGACTTTCCAAACCCAGAGGTTTGGGTTCTCTATGATTCTGCCTAGTAGCATATAGTATTTCTGTAATGGATGTATATTTATTGAGCACCTACTAGAAGGTGCCCTTCTAGGCACTGGAGATAAATGGTGAGTAAGAGACAAAGAGCCCCTGCCTTCATAAGACTTGTGTTCTAGTGTGTGCAGGTGAGGGGAGAGGAGGGTGGAGGACAAATAATACGCAGGGAAACACATAAAAAGATGTAATGTAATGGCAGGTAAAGAGTGATGAAGAAAAATCAAGTTGCATAAGAGAATAGAAAACAATGGTGAAGAGGGGTCTGCCGGCATCAGGGCTGGGCTGGACTCTTTGGGTGGTAGCCTAGGGCAGGAGGGCCACTGAGGAGTTGGAGGAGGAGACACCTGAGGGAGGCAGCCCGGCAGAGACATCCGGTGGGATGGGGCCCCTGGCTGCAGAATAGGCAGTGCGGACCCGAGGCAGCACCATGCATCCACCAATAGCAGGCGGGACTGGAGAAGGTTGAGTGCTCGGTGCTGATTGCACTGGGGAGACGGGGAAGGCTGAGGTTCTCTTACTTTGTTTTCACGTGGGGGTAACAAAAGAAATGTGTATGGTCCTGGGGATGATTCACCAGCAAGGGAGAAACTGCAGGAGCAGGAGGAAAGAGGTGATTGCCCCAAGAGAGGGCTTAATGCCTGGGCTTCCCCCCAACCCCCCGACTCACCCCCCAGGCAGGGGGCCAGGAGAAGGGCTGGCCAGTGTTCAGAAGGCTGCAGCTAGGGCGTGGGCATGCAGTTCTTGAGGCCAAGGCATCATGGGACCAGTGCCTGTGGGTATGTGTGAATTCGGTGGTGGGGGGAGGGATCAGTGCAGGAAGGAAAAAGAAGATGTATTGGAGAGAGTGAACATATTCAGAAACTGCAGTAGGATCACAGGCCGCTTTGGCTCTATGGATAATTGTGGATACATGATGTTGCATTGGAATGTGGAAGACTGAGTGTATGTTTTAAAAAAATACAGAATTGTTTTTGTAAGCAGAAGCAAATCAACAGAGCTTAAATGTGCTGCTCCATTTTCGAATATACAGGGACCCGACTATAAAATGTTATTCCTCATTATGCATGTATTTTTTCTGACGTCCAAATGGATAGGCAGTGACTCCTTATAGATGGCTTTCTTTAAAATTGAGCTACACGAAGAGCTCTGTAAATGGTTTGCTATGGGTGTAAGTCATATTTCTGGGCTTTTCAGTTGATACCGTATTATGTAAATACGTATTTAGGCGCCGATTGAATCTCAAACCAAATTTTATATTGAGAAAAAAATATAAAGTTTTGTGAGCACACGAATTTCATTTTCCTTAAATAGTGTCTTCAGGGGGCGCCTGGGTGGCTCAGTTGGTTGGGCGACTGCCTTTGGCTCAGGTCATGATCCTGGAGACCCGGGTTCGAGCCCCACATCGGGCTCCCTGCTCGGCGGGGAAGCCTGCTTCTCCCTCTCTCACTCCCCCCGCTTGTGTTCCCTCTCTGGCTGTGTTTCTCTCTGTCGAATGGATAAAATCTTTAAAAAAAGAAAGAAAGAAACGAATGCCAGCATGCTTTCAGAGAGTGGACCAATAACAAAAAAAAAAAAAAAAAAATAGTGTCTTCAGGCCAGAGCTTGATGGGCTTCTCTTCCCTTTTTCCTCTTCTGCACATTCTGTCTCCTTTATAGATGTGCTGAGTCCTTTGGACCGGTCTGGCTCTCTGTTTCCTAGGACATGTGCCCAGAGAGCAGTTGGTAGAGCCGGGGTGAAGACCCATCTCTCCCTTGTACTTGGGCAAACTGGCTCTGGGTCTTTGTTTTCTGATTTGTAATATGCACACAACAATAGACTGCCTCTTAGCGGTGCCATGGGGATGATAGGAGGTGGCGTAGATGAGGTATGTGGCGGGGTGCTGATCCATAGTGAGGGTACAGTGCAGGTAAAAACAGGCTCCCAAACTGTGAGTGTGATTTCTTTCTAAATACATCTTTTCTTTCAAATCTTAAGGAAAGGGGAATAAATACATAAGATGAGATGACCTCCCTGCCCCAGATTATGAATGGGGCCCAGGTCACGAAGAGCCCGTCAGTCTACACTGTAAATGAAGGAAGGAGTCTTACGGTCAGAGGCAGACTGACGTTCTAGGTGGATTCCTTCAGTTACTGTGTGGATTTGAATGGTCAGAATTCAAAGTATGGACACAGTAGGGAGCAATGCAGCAGGAGGGTGAGTCCCAGGGACTAGCCAAACCAGCCATGGTAGGTTTGAAAGAGGTATCTCAGTCTGTTGGGGCTGTTAGAACAAAGTTCCAGAGGCTGGGTGGCTGGTGAGAAGCAGAGAGTTATTGTTCACAGCTCTGGAGGCTGGGAAGTCCAAGACCAACATGCCAGCATCCTTGGGTATGACAGCCCCCTTCTGGGTTGCAGACCTGTCTTGTGTCTTCCCATGGTGGAAGGGGCTGAGGGAGCTCTGTGGGGTCTCTTTTATAAAGGTACTAGTCCCATTCTTGAGGGCTCCCCCCTCATGACCTATATACCTCCCAAAGGCCCCAGCTACTAATCCCATCAACTTTGGGGGTTAGAATTGCCACATAGAAACTTCCGGGAGATACCAACATTCAGACCATAGAAGAGGGGTTCATGAGAGAAGTTAGGGATGGACATACAGCCAAGGGAGAGGTTGGAGCCCAGGAAGACTGTCAGATCTGTAGCAGGGGTAATGAGCTGAAAAGTGGTGCCACCATGATAGAAAAAAAAGTGTGCAAAAGGCATGGGGAGGGGGACAAATGATGACTTTTAGCTTTGTTGAGCTTGAGGCTCCTGTTGCACAGTCAGCCAGAGATTTCTGGGAGTCTTGGAGGTGAGACTATGAAGTTCTGGGGCAACGACTGAACGGGGCAAGGAGATGCACGAGTCGCCTGACCCTTGTAGTTGGTAGAAAGGAGCCATGGCCGAGGAGTGACTAGGCCCAGGAAGCAAGAAAGGTGAGGAAACTTAGCGGGCTGAGCGTGGGACCCTGAATGGTGCCAAGACGTGTGTAACCGAGCGAGGAAGAAGGGCTCATGGGGAGAATTAACCAGAATCGATCAGAGGAGGATAAGGAAAACTAGGAAGGGTAGTGTTGTGAGTCAGAGGGATCTGGTGTGAAAACTGGAGAACAAGACACTGACGGACAAGTTACTCAGTGATGTAGTAATGACGGTGATCAGATGATGAACACCATCAGTCATTATCTATCAGTATGTTCCTCTTGAGTTTTTCCCTCGGGTAGAGGAAGGAGTAGAATATAGATGGGTATGGAGCTTGTGAACAATATTCTAGAGGCATTCGTGGGCTCTAGAATTCATCATGAAGACCTTGTTTCACTCTTAGGAACATCATCCATCAATTCTCCCTCACGCTAGAGCGACCTCAACCAGCCTTCCGTTTACACATTAGCCTCCTTGAGGTCATCTCTGGGGAGTTCACAGTAGAGTCGTGGAGGATTCCTGAGGTAGCTGAGCGAGTTTGAAGAAGGGAAAAGAGATTAGGAGATTTGCGTGGTCCCCCACCTATGAAGAAGAGATCACCTACATCCTTACAGAATTGAGTGAATTGTGAGACTAGAGAAAGAGGAGTATTCAGGCAGTTTTATGTCTTCCTTTCTCTGGAACACTGGCTATTTTTTGACCGTAGTGATATAAGCCAGCATTCTCCTCTCTGTTCTGTGGAGTAAGATGTCAATTGAGTATTTTCCCATATTAGGCATGTTATAATTGGGAAATGCTGCATTTTATTTATTGATTTTTAACCATCTCTGCACCCAGCATGGGGCTCAGACATAGGATCCTGAGATCAAGAGTTGCATGCTCTACCTACTGAGCCAGCCCGGTGCCCCTGGAAAATGCTACATTTGTAAACAAGTCACATTGTGACTCAGTAGAGTCATCACTGGAGCAGGTCCTGCCATTGCTGGGAAACCTTATTGAGGAACATTTGTGAGCACCTCTCAGCATGGGAACCAGAGTCTAACTCATTCAGCACTTCCCACACCTCTAAGGCCCTGTGAGAACTGTGCCTAAGTCCCTGATGAGCTGTTCACAGGTGCCAGAGTGCGGGGGCTAATGCCACTGGTTATGGAGTTCGACTGTCTGGGTTCGAAGCCTCACTCCATCCCCAACCCTGTGACCATCCATATAACTGGTCTTTTATGGAACTGGTAATAGGAATGCCTCCATTATGGGGTTGTTACGTGCAGTAAATAAAAATAATCATGTACAGCCTTTGTAACGTGGCTGGCCCAGAAATGAGCACTCAGCGAATATCATGATGATCATGATTATAAGTATACTTCTTATAATCTTATCTTAAAACATCTTCTCCAAAGACCCACAGTAAAACAATAGCCACACTGGTCTTCCCTCCACCCTCAGTCACACACAGGGCAAACTAAACGTGTAAGAATTTATTTTATATTAAGAATGACTGAAATTCTAGATTAAATGAATACAGTTGGTGGTTGAGGAATATAATTAAAATATGCTTCATGGGACATGATGCTGTAGGGAGAAATAAGCCCGTGAAAGCAGGAAGACCCGATGTGCAGGTGACCAGGTGACTTGTCCAACAGGTCTCTATTGTTGTGTGTTACCTGTTGCTGTGGACAGTTCACGGCTTCTGTTGTATCCATTTGGGGTGACTGCTGCTAATGGAACCTAATGAGCCTCCATTATCGCCGTTCAGACTGTTCTGTTTTTGAATTGGATGAAACAGTGCACTAAATGGAGAGGCTCTAATTAAGCATATTTGGAAGGGAATATACATGTATTTTGTGCTCTTTGCCTCATCATCTCTGCCAGTTCTGGTTGTGCAGGTTCCACAAGGTCAGGAAGCATTTATTAAGCCTCTACTTAGTTACAGAAATTAAATTCTATAGCAGAAGTAAGAAAGAGAGGCTCTCACCCCTATATAATAAATGCAGAAAGTCTCACCCCTTTTGTTCTTTAATTCCTGTCTGCCAAGCTCCCAGAGAGAAGAAGAGGATTTCTCCATCCATGTGACTTGGGATACAGTCTAGAGAGAGGGTATTGCACACTTTTTTGGGAAGTGCTTGCTGCAGCCGAATGCCGAATCCTTCAGAGTATAATCTCTGCTTCTTCCAGGCCCCACATAAGACCGGGGATCATTTTTAATTCCTGTGTATGGTCATGTGAACTGTGAAACTGCTGATCAGATTCCCTTCCTTGCTGGTTGTTTTTTTTTTTTTTTCTTTATTTCTGTTTATCAAAGATTTTTGTTATTGAGAATTTGGCCAGAATATTCACTTATCCAAGTAAAAGAGTAAAACAGGGAAAGAAAAGAAAGAAAAAATGTCATAAGCCAGAGCACACTGTGAAATGTTCTTTTTGTCATTTAGTCTTCCATATACTTTTATTGTTTCTTGACTTAGAAAGTTTTTATACCGAATTTAAAAGTATATAATACAGAGCATAACAGACATCCCCATCCTCATGCCTACCATCAGAAATAGCCACAGGAAATTGCTATCAACAATGTAAGTAGGAATTTTAATGACTGCATAATATCTCATAATGTGAAGACTATCTACTTTAGCATAGTGAAATCATAGTGTCTTTTTGTACATTGCTTAATTGAATGTCCCAATGTTTGTACCTTTGTCATCATTGAGTTATTTTAATCATTTTCCAGGCTAAAAACAAGTTGCTACAATGTAGATGAACTCATTTTAGTTTCCATTTCTCTGCACACCTAATGGGGTTGAATATTTTACCCTATTCCCTTATCTTTTGTATTTTATCTTTTGTGAATTTTCTTCTCACATCCTTTGGAGTCTTTGTAATTTTTTTCTGTAACAATTTGCAAATGCCTTTTTTTTTTTTTTTTAAATTTGAGAAAGAGAGCGCATAAGTGGGGGGAAGAGGCAGAGGGAGAAGTAGGCTCCCCGCTGAGTAGGGATCTACTCAGTAGATGTCTGGCTCATGGCAGGACTCTGAGATTGTGACCTGAGCCAGAGGCAGCAGCTTAACCAGCTCTGCCCCCCATGTGTCCCCCCAATTTGTAAAAGCTTTGATTTATTAAGGGATACAAACACCTCATCACATCTGTTAAAATAACTTCTAATTTTCTGCTTACTTTAAATGTTACAAATTTATAACAATTTTATATTTTTATGTGTATGAGTTTGTTTTTATGTAAACCAAATATAAGCTATTTTGTAATTTATTGTTTGGTTAAGCTTGGGAGCTGTGTCATCTTTCTAGGGCTGCCATAATGAAGTACTGAATATTGGGTGTCTTATAACAACAGAAATTTATTTTCTCAGAGTTCTGGAGGTTACAAGTTCAAAATCAAGAAGTCGGGAGGGCCATGCACCCTCTGCTGGCTCTAGCGGAGAATCCTTCCTTGTCTCTTCTAGCTTCTGGCATACTGGCAATTTTTGGTGTTGTTTGGCTTGTTGACTTGTCACTGAGGTTGTGTGTTTATTCCCCGGTGTTTATTCACATCGTCTTCTCACTGTGGCCAAATTTCCCTTTCATAAGGACACCAGCCATCGTGGCTTAGAATCTACCCTGATGACCTCCTTTTAACTAGATTATCTCTGTAAAGACCATGTTTCCAAATAAGGTCCTAGTCCAGGAGTAATAGGGGCTGAGGACTTCAACATACCTCTTTTAGGGGGTACAGAATGAAACCCCTCCCACATAGAGCTACTTGTAGATACACAGGTAATATTAACCAATATTTCCTTCATTCTCTCCCTCTGTCTCTAAGTCAGTTATCATATTTAATTAGATTCTACTTGCAATTTAACTTTTGATTTTCATAGCTGAAAATATCTTGTGTTGCTTTTACGGAAATCAATGGCTGGACATCGTAATGTTGGGTTAAAAGTATTCAAAATAATTGTAAAAATTTGCCTCAAACTTTCTTGGAATGTAGGACTCATAAAATGGGTTTTGTGTGAAGCTTGGGAAACCTATTTGAACTGTAGACTTGGATTTTTTTTTAAAGATCTATAAATTTTTTTCTGATTATATATTTAATTATTCTGTTCCTCTCATTCTGGCTTCTTCCTCAAGATCTCTTTTCCTATCCAAAATAGCATAGTGTCTGTCAGTAGGAGATTTATGGATGTCTGTCATGTAAATTAGGGAATGTGTTAATGGATACAATAGGCCTGGTGGATGGAACATTTGAGCGATAACTAGGAGGAGGCTGGAAACACGGTTTTGAAATGTTAGAGAGAAATAAGGGCTAGAAAAGCAGATGTATAGTGTTTCCTCACTGGAGCGGTAGTAGGAATTCTAGGAGGATGTGACACCACCTGCGATGAGAGGCTAGATGACGACTCACCCAACCTGGGGAAGCACCTGGGACTGAGGAGCCGCCTAAGGGTGGAAATAGGACGGGAAGAGAGCAAAGCAGGTTCCCACTGGCTTAACGTGTTCATCGGTTTTCTCCCTCCCTTTACCATTAGGGTTACAGAGATGTACTTCCAAATGAAAGAAATGAATGAAAAAGTGTCTTTTATAAAGGACTCTTTACTGTCCTTGGACAGCCAAGTGGGACACCTGCAGGACCTCTCCGCGCTGGCGGTGGACACCTTGAAGTTCCTTTCTGCTGTTGACACCTTACAGGAGGATGAGGCTCTCCTGGCCAGCAGCAAGCGTTCCACATACAGAAAACTTCCCCACAGCTGGAGCAACGTCCCCTGTGCAGGGGTTCCAGGCAGCGTGGAGGTCTCTGGGGAGAAGAAATACCAGTATTACAGCATGCCTCCCTCTTTGCTGCGGAGCCTGGCCAGAGGCCCGCACACCCCGAGAGTGCAGAGGGGGGCCCTGCCTAAGATCACAGACAGTCAGAGAGAGGCTTCAAATGTAAGAGATGAGCAGGAAAAGCAAGAAAGAGGAAGCGCTGTCGTTGCTTCTGGGGCGTCCCTTAACCGGCAAGCACAGCCGAAGTATGGCCAGTTTCTCCCGGTCCCTTCTTATCTCAACCAAGTTCCTTTTCCTGCAGAAACAGACTTGCCTCTGTTCAGACCACCTGCGGAAGCTGGTACAAATGTGCCGGGGACCGAACAGGTGCCCCAGAGTGAGGTCCCTGTTCACGTGACTTGGCCGAGCCCCGCGGTCGCAGCTCGGGACTCAGTGGCCGAGCCCGAAGCACAGCGCGAATCAGTCACTCACATGCCATCCAGACGAGACAAGCGGGAGCAAAGTCTGCCCGCTTTGGTTTGCGTGTCTCCACCAATGAAAGTGACCTCCCTCCCTTCCCAGGGCACGGGCATGGGGACTGGAGGTGGATACGTGAACTGGGCATTTTCCGAAGGTGATGAAGCTGGTGTGTTCAGCATCAAGAAAAAATGGCAGACCTGCTTGGCCTCCACTTGCAACAGCGACTCTACGGAGAGTGGCGAGGCCCAGAGGCACATCCGAGCCACATCCTTCTTTGATGACTCAACATGCGTGGCCCGCAGTAGTGACTGCTCAGAGGTGGGACCATGGCTGCACTCAGACACATCCTTTTGGATCAATCCTTTCCGCAGAGATAGGCCCTGCACTCGGAGTCATAGTTTGAGATTCCACAAGGAGGAGAAACTGAAGAGCTCTAAGATTAAAAGTAAGAAGTGAACATTTTTTGTTGTTGTTGTTTAAAAAATAAAAATGAAACAAGATGGGACTGGGGAGGGAGACAAACTGTAAGACACTCTTAATCTCAGAAAACAGGGTTGCTGGAGGGGAGGGGTGGGGGAGGCAGGTGGGGGAGTTGGGTGATGGACACTGGGGAGGGTATGTGCTAGGTGAGTGCTGTGAATTGTGTAAAACTGATGATTCACAGACCTGTACCCCTGAAACAAACAATACATTATATGTTAGTAATAAATAAATAATCAAAATAAACTCTTAAGTTACTAAATTTTGTGCATTACTATTATTTTTAAAAAGCTGGCCACCTTTGACTGTATCCTCACTCTCCCCGTTCTCAGTCATCTGCAGAACCAAATAGCTCCCTAAACAATCTTAAACCTTTTTTGCTAACCCTTTCCCTTATAGATCTTTCAAGATCCTCAGAGATAGGGCAGTCGTCATGGATCAAAACAAAAATGCTAATCAAGGATAAGAGATCGTCAAAGAAAAAGAAGAAAACACAAGGACTACAGGTGCCAGTAAGTGTCTCTTATGTCATTGGCAGTTGACGTAGTCTATCTTAGCTGGGTTTCTCCGTGTTCTCAGTGCCAGACACACTAATCCATGGCACTGAACTGGAAGGAGTCAAGATAGAAATTGAAGAGTCATCAGAGTGGATATGCCACAGCTCACTCATCAGCTCACATGTTGAAGGACTCTTGTGTTATTTTCAGTTTTGGGCTATTCCAAACAAAGCTGTTATGAACATTTGTGCATAAGTCTTTGTGCGGACATATGTTTCAGTTTCTCTTTGGTAAATATTTAGGAGTAAGCATGTCAGAGTCATATGGTAAGTATTTGTTTAATTCTAGAAGACACTTCCAAACTGCTTTTTCAAAGTGGCTGTACCATTTTACATTCCCATGAATTTACGAGGAGTAGTTTATGAGCGGTCTGGCGGTCCACGTTCTCACCAATCCTTAGTATGCTGGGACTTTTTAACTTTAGCCATGGTTGGGGGTATATAGTAGGATCTCATGGTGATTTTATTTCCATTTCTGGAATGACTAGTGCTGGGAGGTATTATTTTCTAGGTATAAGTCAGTTGTTGGATATATGTTTTGCAAATTTCTCTTGGTGGCTTGCCTTTTACTTTTCATAAATGTTCCTTAAGTGCATACATTTTATATTTTGATGAAGTCCACTTCTTGTTTTTTTTTTAATTTTTATTCATTTATTTTTTCCATAACCCAGCTACCCTATCCCTCTCTGCCCCACCCGGGTCCCAGCAGCCCTCAGTTTGTTTCCTGAGATTAAAGAGTCTCTTAGGATTTGTCTTATTTTTTTTTTTTTAATTTCTGTGATTTTTGTATCCTATTTAAGAAAACCCAAGATCACTGAGATTTTCTTTCATGTTTTCTTCTAGATGTTTCATAGTTTTTGCTCTTATATTTAGATCTAGCACCCATTTTTTTCCCCCTAAGATTTTATTTATTCATTTGATAGGGAGATCACAAGTAGGCAGAAAGGCAGGCAGAGAGAGAGGAGGAAGCAGGCTCCCTGATGAGCAGAGAGCCCAATGCGGGCCTTGATCCCAGGACCCTGAGATCATGATCCGAGCCGAAGGCAGGGGCTTTAACCCACTGAGCCACCCAGGTGCCCTAGCACCCATTTTGAATTAACTTCTGTATATGGTGATAGGTAAGGAATGAAGTCCCCTCATCTTTTCCTTTTTCTTCCCCTACCCCTTTATTTCTTTGTTCCTTCCTCCCTCCATTCTTTCTTTGAATACAAATACCAATTTTTTTTCTGCCATTTTCTGGTAAACAGATTGTCTTTTTCCTCTTGAGTTGCCTTGACAGCTTTGTCAAAAATTAATTGACCATGTATATCCATAATATGTATGGATCTATTTCTGGATCTGTTCTGTTCCATTTTTCTATATGTCTGTGTTTATGATAATACCATACTATCTTGAATACTGTATTTTACATTAAGTATTGAAATCATGTAGTGTAGGTCTGCCAAAAATTTTTCTTCCTTTCAAAAAAGGGGTGTGTTTGGTTTGGTTTGGTTTGGTTTTTGGCTATTCTAGTTTCTTTGCATTTCCACATATATTTAGAATCAGCTTTTTTCCAGAGAAGCCTGCTGGGGTGAGTGGAATTGCTGTGAATCAACTTGGGGAGAATTGGCATCTTAATAATAAGTTTTTTGATTGATGAGCATGCTATGTCTATTTATTTAGATATTCCTCAATTTCACTCAGTAATGTTTTATAGTTTTCAGTGTACAGTTCTCTTTTTAAAAGAAAAAAAAGATTTCTTATATATTCATTTGAGACAGAGAGAGAGCTTGAGCAGGGGAAAGGAGCAGAGGGAGAGGGAGAAACAGACTCCTTGCTGAGTGGGGAGGCTAACATGGGGCTTGATCCCAGGGCTCCAGGGTCATGACCCGAGCTACAGGCAGATGCTTAACCATCGGAGCCACCCAGGTGCCAAAAGTGTTCACTTCTTGCACGTGTTTTAAAAAATGTCTCCATAGTATTTAATATTTTTATTTTATTATAAATGCAATCATATTGGGGCGCCTGGGTGGCTCAGTTGGTTAAGCGACTGCCTTCAGCTCAGGTCATGATCCCGGAGACCCGGGATCGAGTCCCACATCGGGCTCCCTGCTCGGCGGGAAGCCTGCTTCTCCCTCTCTCACTCCCCCGCTTGTGTTCCCTCTCTGGCTGTGTTTCTCTGTCAAATAAATAAAAAAATCTTAAAAAAAAAATGCAATCATAAAAATTAATATCTGATTATTTGTTGGTGTATGTAGAAATACATATATTTTAAAGATTATCTGAGAGAGAGGGGGAGAGAATGTGAGCAGGGTGGTGTGGGGGGAGAATCTTTGAGCAGACTCCCTGCTGAGCACAGAGCCCAGCACAGCTTGATCCGTGACCTCAAGGTCATGACCTGAGCTGAAACCAACAGTAGGATGCTTAACCTACTAAGCTACCCAGGCGCCCCTAGAAATATATTTTTAAAATATTGATTTTACATACTACAACCTTACTAAACTTGATGATTTATTTGAGTAGGTTTTGTTCCTTCTATAGAATTTCTATATAAATGGTCATGTTATCTACAAATGGAGATAGTTTACTTTTCAAATTTACTTCTTACCTTTCAAATCCAGATATATTTTATTTTTCTTGCCTTATTACACTGGCTGGAATCATTAGTATAATATTGGAAAAAAATGGCAAAAACAGATATCTTTTCCTTTTCTCTGCTCCTAGGGGGAAAGCATTTAGGCTTTTACCAGTAAATATGATGGTATCTGTAGCTTTTTATGTACATGTTCTTTATCAAGTTACATAACTTCCCTTCTACACCTAGTTTCTGAGAATTTTTGTCCTTAATAGAGGTTAGCATTTGTCAAATGCTTTATTTGCACTCCCTGATAAAATCAGATGGTTTTTCCTTTTTACTATGTTAATACGATTAATTATATTAATTTAGTTTATAATGTGGAAGTACTGTTTAGAATATTAAGTCAACCTGGTTAGGAAGAACCCTACTTGACCATGATGTATTATCTTTTTGAATGCTATATTTATTTTGCTAAAATCTTTCTAAGACTTTTTGCTTCTGTATTCTTGACGAATATTTGTCTGTAGATCTCTTTTCTTGTAATGTCTTTGTCTGATTTTAGTATCAGGGTGACACTGGGCTTATTGACTGAGTTGGGAAGTATTCACTCTTCAGTTTTCTAGGTGAGTTTGTGTAGAATTGATACCATTGCAACTTTTATTACTTGGTAAAATTAACCAATGAAACTATCTTTGTGGGAAAGTTTTTAGCTACAAATTAATTTTCTGGAATAGATATAGGACTATTAAGTTTATATGATTCATCTCCAGTGAGCTTTGTTTGTCAAAGAATTTATCCATTTAAGTTGTTGAATTTATTGGTATATAGTTTTTATAATATTCTTTTCTTATCATCTTATCATCTGTGGGGTCTGTAGTGACATCACTTCTCCCATTCCTAATATTTTATATTTGTGTTTCTCTCTCTGTTTCATGATTAGTTTGGCTACTGGCTTATCTATTTTATTGATCTTTCAAAGAACCAGTTCTTTCTTTCATTGATTTGTCTATGAATACTGTTTTATTGATTCTGCTCTTTATTATCTCTTTTCTTTTGTTTACTTTGGTTTTAGTTTGCTGTATTTTTTTCTAGTTTGTTAAGATAGAAGCTTGGGTCATTGATTTGAGACTGTCTTCTTTTCTAATACAGGTGTTCAGTGCTATAAAATTCCCTCTAGTCATTGTGTTAGCTATATCCCACAAATTCCAGTATATTATGCTCACATTTTGATTTAGTGAATCTTTTTATTTATTAGGAAGCCTTAGAATCTGACTTAGTAATTCCATAGAATCTCACCTTTTATGATCTTAATACTCTGCTTCATTTTTCCACATAATAATCTGGATGCATTTTTAAAAGCATCTCAGCTCTTTCTAGAATGAGAAGCAGAAGCAAAGAGATAAGTATTAAGATAATTATGTAAAGTTACCATTTGTGGGGGAGAGATTTAGCTTGTAAAAAAAGACTGTTTTACAGGGAAAATGCCATAAGTTCCTGGAATCCTATGAAATATGAATTCAGTGGATTTGTTTTTTGCAATAAAGTGGCCAGATTTTAACTAGAAATTGAAACTGGGCTTAGGTACTAATAACTTGCATTTGCTTATTGCTTGGTATTTTGTCAGATTATCTCTTTTCTTCTCTGTCCCTGATTAGTATATATGGAAGCCATTATTGTTGGCTACCTGTTATTTTAATGGCAAAGGGAGTGGAATTCACAGACATTAAGTGATTTACCCAAGTTCACATAACTTCTAAGTGATAGATCTAGAATTCCAGTACAAGGTCTTTTTGGATCCAAGCCTTAATGTTGTTTTGCCCTCATGCCACTGGTTCTCAAATTGTCGTCTTCTATCAGCAAGGATAGCATTACCTGGGAACTTACTAGACATTCAGATTCTTTCTCCCTCTAGACCTAATGAATCATGGTTCTTGGAGGTGAGACCCAGTGATCCGTGGTTTAGCATAGCTTTGACTGATTCTGCTGCACACTCAAGTTTGACAACTGCTGCCTCCTACCCCGGTTCTCAGTTGTGACTGCAATCACATGGTGCTTGTGTCCTGCCAGCTTGACTAATGGGAGTTTTCAAAGATTTCCAGGTGATTCTAATGTGCAGCCAATGTTAACAACCACTGCTACTCACCATAGTACCTCTTTGAGTCACATTAATGACTCAGAATGTTTTCAGATTAATGTCACTTTGTTCCAACAAGTGTCTTTCTCTCCAGGTCATAAAGGTTGACACGTGCTCTCAAAATGGCCAGCTGGATTCAGAGCCAGGACAAAATAACATCTCAGAAGAAGACGCCTGCAGCAAGAACTGGCTCACAGTGTCCAAATTTAGTCAGATAAGTATGTAACAGTCTAGACTCTTGGATCTTAAAAACTCTGGGAAAGTTTCTCCAGTGTGCTCCCAGGTCACCACGGGTGGTCCCTGCTGGTCTTTCAAGTGGAGATGAGGGAATGAGAGGGTGGCAACATCCATTTAGGAAAATAACTCTTTTTGATTTTTAGTTTTTATGAAAAGGACAATATTTCTGTTTGTTTAATGGAATAGTTGTTGGGACCCAGAAAAAGTAAGGTTCAGTCAGTTTCATATCCAGAGCTGTTAAACCTGGCTCAGGGAGTTTTCATTCAGTCAGTTTCCTATCCAGAGCTGTTAAACCTGGCTCAGGGAGTTTTCATTTATGGAGTGGGGTTGTCTAATATTGCAAATTCCTAAGGTTCCTGAGACATTAATAGGGACCCTTACACAGAACTCAGTGGGATGAGTTGTGGTTGGTTATTTACTACTACGGATGTATAGTATTTATTCTATGGGCAAGTATCCCTTAATAGTGGTTTGTAAAGGAGAAAAGATGGATCAGTTAGCTACAAATGAAAACCGTGAGGTAGGCAGAGAATGTGAAATAAGTCTGGACAAGTAAGATAAGGTCAGATTATGAACAGAATTGGGAGCAATGGTTTGAGCTTTACACAATAAGAGATCTTTACCAGCTCTTTTAAAAAAAATTTTATATTTTTTTTCACACATTTGAGGTTTTTTCTCACTTAGACAAAGCCCTATGCAAATGTTTGACAGGCAGTCTCCCATCCAGGGATGCAGGGACCCACGTTCCACCCAGGTTGTAGCTCTGTCATGCTTGTTCAATGTGGGGCTCCCAAGATCTCTGCAGGACACCTCGATGGCTGCCATGGCAAGACGGAATGCAGTGAATAGTCATATTTCGTTTGTTCATCCATCAGTGGACACTTAGGTTTTTCCCCCTCTTGGCTATGAAGAATGCTGCTGTGAACATGGGTGTGCAAATATCTTCTTTGATGTGGCCTCTTCTCTGCTTTTAGTCATGGAGTTTGTTCTGCCAATGTTCAGGCCAATTTTTGGAGTATTTAGGATGATTTGATAGTTACCTAGTTGTATTCATGGGAAGAGGCAAGCTTTGGGTCCTATTCTGTTGCCATCTTCCTCACACTCGCTTTTACTGATTTTTAAACAGAAGGAACTATGTGATCAGGGCTAGTAAATATTTAAAATTATTTGAAAATGTACAAACAGACACTATTGAAATCTATGTCCTTATGCTTCTTTAAAATCTTGCTTTGTCTTATGGCCAGTGGTTTTCAACCCGGGCCGGTCTTGTACACTCCCCACCTCTCTTTCCTGGGACATTTGACAGTATCTGAAGACATTTTTGGTTATGACAATTAAGGGAGGTTCAGGTATTCTTGACTTCTAGTGGGCAGAGGCCAAAGGTGCTGCTAAACATCCTACTGCAATGCATAGGATAGTCTCTTTCTTCCCAAGAAGGAATTATCCAGCCCAAAATGTCAGTGCCAAGGTCGAGAAACCCTGATTTATTTAAAAATACTCCAATGTCTGTTAAACCACTGAGAATCAAGTGGACTCTAAGCTGAAAGGGACATTAGAAATTAAATTATTCAGAACCCCCTTTATATATATGACTCGAGAGCTTAATGATTGTCTTGCCTTAAATCATACGTTTACAAAAGTCTACGATACTGAATAAACTGAATGCCATACCTAAAGATTCGATTCTAGGACCAATTGCCAATGTATTTATTTTATGTATAAATGTATGTTTATATTCTAACCGATATTTAAGTTGTATGTTTTTCTTAAATTATTCAAGTTCTTCTTTTATTGAGATATAGTTGACATATAACATTGTATTTGTTTTGTATGTAAACATGATTTGATATATATATAAATATATATAGAGAGAGAAATGATTACTACAAATTAACAGTTATCACTTCACATAGTTATAATTTTTTTCCTAGTAATGAGAATTTTCTGAGATCTATTATCTCAGCAACTTTCAAATATACAATATTATTAACTACAGCCACCATGCTGTACATTACCTCCCCGACTCTCAGCTATCTTAAAATTGGAAGGTGACTTCATCCATTTCGCTCACCAACCGCCCCCCCTGCACTCCCAAGTTATTTAAGTCATTTCCAACGACTTTCAAATAGAGAACGATGCAGGTGGCAGGAGGATTCTGGGAAAGAATCTCAAGTCTGATAATTAGAAAGAGAGAGATGTAGGGAAATAGGCTGACTCCAGGTGCCTAGTTAATTTGAGGAGACCAGGAGGCCCACTGTCTACCTTGAACCACATTTTGAATTAAGAATCCCTTTTTTTTTTTTTTTAAATATATCCAAGGTCAACATTAATTGAAAAATAATTTAAAAGTTTAAAGTTTGGGTGATAACCTTATTGGGTAGCTCTAAATACAAGAAGAGTTTTGAGGAATTTAGCTACGAAAAGGGGAAAATAATATTTTTAACTTTTCCTATAGGTATTTTATAGTTCTATGCCCTCATTGAAACCAGGTTGATCATAATTTTATGATATCATGTGACATTTTGTGATTTTTTTTTCTAATAGATTTTTTGCAGTGTGTGTGTGTGTGCGCGCGTACGTGCGCGCGTGTGTATTTTGGGCACAAAACCATTAGAGAAAAAAATTACTGCTGTCATCTCCTATCCTCCTACATTTAGCCAGGGACTCTTAATAAGCATTCTCAGAATTAATCTAATCCAATAATTTAATTATTATTGGGCACCTACTGTATGCCAGTAACTCTGCAAGTACCAAGTACAAAAAATAATGACAATAATGATCCTTGCCATCCTTTTTAAGAAAGAGCTGAAAGTGAAACATATCTTCTGGCCTTTTTTTCTGTCTTTTGTTTTTGTTTTATTTTTTTCTAGTAGCCTGCTCTGATGTTTAATGCAGTTGTTAAGGAAGGATGCCTAACAATTTGGAATGAAAATCTCATGTGTTTTACATAAAGCATGGGCAGTAGGGTGCAGGAGGACAGTTTGGAACAAAACTTTCATGTGTTTTACACAAAGCATGAGCAAAAAGAATCGCTGAGTGTGTTCTTCTCTAGAGAGGGCTCAAGGTATGGATCATTTAATGCTTGACTTTGATTCGAGAGCATAAATTATTATAAATGTAAAGGAAACTACTGAGGAATAGAAATACTGTAGAATATATAACTTTCAACCACTTGAGGGAAAAAAGGACAAAAGAATCTTGGTAACACTTGCTAAAAAGAGAAAGAGAAACTATATTCAAATTTAGATGAATGCACTATGTTCAGATCTTTTTATTTAGGAAAGTGATTTGAATGTAACACATTTTCAAGCATTCTCTAATTTTTTTTCTCTTTTAACAAGGTCTAGAACCCTCTATATATGAGAAAATGAAAATGAAAGAAATGCAACAGCATGCTATCCGAGTCAGTGATTATCTGAAGCAGTCACAAGAGGTAAAAGCATCTTATTTGATATTAAAATAAAAAAAAGATGTGCACACTTCTCTAACGCTTTGACTGTGTCTGCTTTACCTTTATGTCCCTTAATTGGCTTCTACTTTGTATTGGTATTCCTTTTAAATCCTTGCTTTGAATATATGCTCAGTTTTTCCACTCCCCTTGTGGTGCCCCACCCCCATCCTTTCTTCTTCCCTTGTTGTTTCTCTCCATGCAGTTCATTGGCCCACCCAGTAATTTATCATGGGTGTGTTTAGCCTGAAAGATAAATAATTCAGGAATTTTTGGAACTGTTTGGAAATTTGTGAATGGTGCCAGGTGGAAGAAAAATAGGTATTTTCAATAGGTTTTAAGGGGTGGAGGTACAGTCAATGTCTAGAAACTATTGGGAGGCAGATTCAGCCCAATTTGAGGAATTTTTAGCAATTGGAGCTTTCTGTGGTTTATTTCTGGAAGTATTAAGTTCCTCACTTGCTGTAGTTAGGCAAACAGGCCGAGCCACGCTCTTTGCAGATGTGTTGGAAGAGATTTGAGCATTGCAGGGTGAAGGGGCCTCCAACACTGAGGTTCTCTGGTTTTACAGTCTGTGTTTCTTACCTTCTGCAAATATGTGCCCGCTTTCCTGCCATCTCCCATGTGGGGAGCATGATCTAGTTAGACTAATCCAAGAGATCTGACTTTGGTCTTGGTTTGGACAGTATTTCTGTGAACTCAGGAACTGTATCCACATTACCTGTATGAATGTACATTAATAACCTCATGAATGTAATCTGTGGGAGGTATTGAAACTGCAATGTAAGACTAATTGAAGGCGAATGGAGGCAAGAACCTGTCTGCCATGTTCCAGGCTTCAGGGCTGTGGATAGTTATTAAGCTCTGAGCTTCATTAGCTGTATCTCTAAAATGGGGCTAATGCCATCCTTACGAGATTATTGGTAGTGGATAACAAAAATAAGACCAATGGAAATGCCTAGAGTGATGACTGGAAATTAGTAGGTTTCAAGAAGTAATAGTTGAATCTAAATAGGAAATAGAATGAAAGTAATGTTATTCTAAATAATCATCCACTGAAACAATATTTTGAGAGAGAACATAGAGATGTAATGATTGATGTTTCGTGTCAACTTAGACCTTCATTCCTTCTTTCCTGTCATTAACTGTTCACTCTCATTTCTGCCAGAATCGTTGTGTATTATGTTTTTTCTCTGTGATGTCCCCATACAAATAATTTCATTTGGTTAAAGTCAGTCAACACATTGAATCGTTCAGATATTGGGCTAACAGTATACATCTTTCTACCTCGAGTTCACTGCCTCCAGTAAAAGAAATACTGAGTTAGAGGAGGTGGGGTGGAGATCTGGGGGAGGGTGGAGAACTGTCCCCCCCAAGGCATGTGTTTTGCAAATGTGTTCCTGGAAGCTTGGGGTTGGAGACTGTTGGAAGAACACGTAATGACCTTTCCCTCCTGCTCAGGATCTGAACAGAGACTCCTTGTGGAACCCCAGGAGCACCAGCCTCAGTAGGAATGCCCCGTGAGTATTTCTCAATGTCTGTTTTTAAGCATCGTTGGCTTCTGTTTTTTAACCTGATTTGTAACAAAGGTTTAATTGGGTCAGAAAAAGAGGGAAAAGAAAGTGTTTCCAATGACAGTATTTTACTTTTGTCATCAAGGCAAAACTTGTTTATTCTCCAAGTTTTCCCGTTTCTGGCAGTAGGGTCCCACCTCAGTGGCTTGTAAGAATGTAGTGAAACACAGATTACCACAGCAGATTAAGCACTTGTCTTTTCCATGTCAAAAAAGCACACGTGGAATAACGAGTATCCTATCTTTCCTGACAGATGAGACTGTGAAATTTGCATTCAAGAGTAGGAACAAAGCTGTCTGGCCCAAGGAAAAAGACTGAAGACCTGATAGTTTTGTCTTCAGATATTTTTTTTTCAAATTTTTAATTTTAGTTTATGAGGCTGATCTTTTTTATTTTTGGTTTCTCATGAGCATCCTGACTGTCTATCAAAGCAGTAACCGTTTGAGGACTGAGCAAAACAGAGGGAAGACAGGGATCCAGAGAGAGAGGAGCTAGAGAACTCACATGGCTGTAGGCTTGAGTATTTTCCTGGAATTTTATTTATCCAGAGAAATGAAGTTTGAAAATCAGCGAAACAAAATGATTCTGTTTGGTTTGTAGTGTTTTCTGGACTTTTGCAGTTCTATCCTCAAATGATCAATCTGGCTACGGAAGCAGAGCTCAAAGCCATCCACTGTACGAAGGGAGCTGATCACCAAGCAGGAGGAATGTGACCTGCAGTTTTTAGCCAGCTCCATCTGAGATGGCCTTTTTTGGTTTTGTTTTGTTTTCTTTCTGGAGCTGCCACCCAGGTCTCTGTGTGCACGCCTGCCTCTAGAGTTCGGGTGCACATGCCTTTCTCCTCCCAGAGTCTTGGTAGTTTGTGCTCATTGAGAGTAGTGGGTTATTGCAGCATGAAATTAAACAATAATTGTAATTGTAGTCTTTTCTCTAAGGACCTTCAATACCGGAGATGTTCTCTGAATGCGTTTATTCAGACTTGCCCGTGGCCACTTGTGCACTTGAGCAGGGCAAGTAACAATTTATAGAGAGCTCATTTCAGCCCGTGCACATTTAGGGGCCACGTGGGCTAATGAAACTGATTTGTAGACTTGTCCAGAGACATTCACAGACTCATTTGTAGGCATCTCCTTTGCATAGTTCAGGAACCCTTTAGTTTAATTGATCCAGAACAACACAAACCCAGTTAAATCTTATATATGTCATGTGATCATACAGCTAATTAAAAACAAATACCAACAACTGTTTTTTGGTTAGCTTAGGGCATGCACAGTAAGTGAATTATACACAAACGTGGTGCTCATATGTCTACAATCTATAATTGTAGGATTGCAAACCATTTCTCTATTGGTAGAGGTAGGGGTCAAATGACACTTTTCTATCAAAGAAAATCTACACACACACATACATACACATAGACATATAGACTCTGTATTGTTACTGTTTCCTTTCTTTGGTTATTGAGAAATTTAAAGCGTTATCTAAACAACTTTAATTTTTCAAACAGGTTGAGAAGTTCAAATGGAGTTGACAGTAAGTTTTTATATTTAAAGATGTTATTTTTTTTTTAATCTTATCAATGGTGAGGTTCCCTCTCCTGCTGAGATTTTTGTAGTCCTTGGAATTCTCTGTGTGGTTTTTGTCTACTGAACGAAGTAGGAAGTTCAGTAGAAAAGTAGAAAGTTGGTCGTCTTTCTCCATAAAAAATAAATCAGGATCGATGTCTGGTTTACAAGTTTTTTTTCAATTGCCTATATCTGACAGCGATTTTCCAGGTTATTCTTGTGAGTGTGAGTGTTACCACTGAGCTCATTTCAACTGTTCAGCAATTCTGTCAGTCTGTTACTTTTGCTCACAAAGAGCCCTTCGCCTTGTATGTGGGAACCTTTTCCTGTATGGCTTCCAGAGCACTCTGTATCCCAAGCGGCGGAGTAGGACTGGGTCCTGTGAGACCAACTCCCTGGCAAAGCCGCTGTCAAGGCTGTTCTCAAACTTTACCACAGCCTACGAGCTCCCTTTCAGGTTCTTGACCTCTTGATGCCGATCGGGCTCCTTCTCTTGCACAGCTCTGTGTATCCCACTCTGTCTGGTTCCCACTCATCCACTTTGCCCATCCTAGCCATCAATTCTGCCTCCACGCCATCCCTAGGATCTGTCTGTGCTGCCCTATCCCATTGCTTCTGCCTCAGAGCCTCTAATACTTATTTTCCAATGTAAAAAGTTTTGGCCTTGATTTTATGCTAGCATTCTGTGGTTTCTCTCCCTTTGCTCTTCTCCGTGTTCCCACTGGAATTAGTCTGTGAAGAGTAAATCGTCACTTAACGTCGAAGCTTCCAGTGGCTTCCCGCCACCTATAGGGTAGGCTGCAAATCCCTTAATCTTTCTCAACTGTTGATGAGGGCCTTCATCCAAATATACAGGCTCATGTTCATTCTTTCATTCAACATTTCTGCCCTGCAGAATGTGACTGCCTACCTATTTACCCCTTCACTTGGGTGTCTACAAGCCTTCTCAGACAAAATGTGCACCTGCGGCCTTACCCGGCTTAGAAAATGGCAACTCGATCCTTCCAGTCGCTGAGGCCAAAGTCTTGCCGTCATCCTTGACTCCCCTGTTCTCACATCTCCACTTCCAGACCGTCAGTAAATCCTTCAAAATACATCAAGAACCTGCCCACTTTGCTACATCCATATACCACTTTTCATCTCCTCCCTGGATTGCAGGATAACCTGCAAACTACTGCTCTCTGAAAGTCTATTTCCAGAGCGCAGTCAGAAAAATACTTTGAAACCGAGAGTCCAATCGAGTCTTTCTTGTGCTCAAATGGCATCTCATCTCACTCTAAAAGCAGAGTCCAAGTGTGGTCTCTAAAGCCCTATTGATGATCTGCTGCTGCTCCTCCGACTCTCCCGCCCCATTTCCTCTCAGCACACTCCACTCTGGCCACACTCGCCATCGTCCTGCCTCCGGCCATTTGCACCTGCTGCCACTCTGCATGAATAATTTTCCCTCATTTTTTATATGACTTACCTTTGTCTCCCTTCAGGTCTATGCTCAGATTTCACCTTATCACAGAGGCCTTGGCTGGCCATCCTTAAAATAATAACCTCCCTGTCTACTTTCTAGCCCTCTAAATTGATATCTATGTAATACTGTATGTACTATGTATTTACTTGTTTATTTATTTACTCTTTCTTCTCACAAACAGGTAGCCAGAGATTTTATCAGTCTTTACACTAGTTTTTCTCTTAAGCACCTAATAGGTGTTGAATAAATATGTGTTGGATGAATGTGAACAAATTCTCACAACTCCTTAAATGAGCCGGGATTGAAACTCAGCATTGTCAGATTCAGATGCCCATGGTATGAAGGTTCCATGAAGCCCTTGTGTACACCTCTATTATATTATTTATCCAGCTGTGTTGTGACTGTAGTTTACATGTCCTTAACTCCCCGTATTTTGCATTTTCTTTTTTCTGGGGCGGGAGCCACAACTTATTCGCATCTGTCCTGGCTACATCGCCTATAGAAGGAACTGAATACGTTTTTATTTTTATTATGGAATGAACTCAAAAGAAAGCGTGTTTTCTGCTGACCTTATTGTTTACGAAGCACCCCCAACGGAAAGGAATTTTTGTTCCTTTACTTATCCAG
This sequence comes from Spilogale gracilis, assembly GCA_004023965.1. Classification (NCBI taxonomy): domain Eukaryota; kingdom Metazoa; phylum Chordata; class Mammalia; order Carnivora; family Mephitidae; genus Spilogale; species Spilogale gracilis. Next base: position 68,022 of record PITA01002716.1, on the reverse strand, counting down.
CAACAAGAAGCCAGAGAGATCTGTGAAATTGGGCTCATTATGCTGCTTACTCTGCTAGGTATAAAGCAGTTACCACCACGAGACTAAAGCTCTCCACTTTAATTTTAATTTTACGAAATGGCAAAACTGTTGCAAAGGATTTCTCTGGAGACTTGTAATTTAGGACTTGAGCAGATAGAGGAGAACCAGTTAAGCCTGCAGGAGGTGAGCCCAGCAAACAGGTCTCTTGGTGGCCTATTCTCCGCCCACTCCTTTGTTTCTGGTATATGCCTCTTAATTTGTTTTCATCACTTTGTTGTCATTTTAGGTCAGTGAAGTAGACTGCTAATAACTCGGTATTAATAATGTCTTCATATGGGTACTGCGTCTGGGGGGGAGCACAGAGAATTGTGCTTTGGGGTGTCATGAAGTGTGATAGGCAGCCCAGCGCCTTCTGCAACCCAGAGGTGTAATTGGTTCAGAAGAAATACATCTTTGAGGCTAATATTACCTGTCTTTCTTCAATTCCCTATATAAATATGTTTGGAGATATTACATTGATGATTGGAAGCTGTCAGGATACCATGCCCAATAACGTGGTTAAAGGATATTAGGCAATCTTTCTCAAATACAGAGAAGCCATTCTGATTAACCTGTTCAATAATAAGTTTGAAGGCAATATATTCAAAAGCATGTATTTATCTCCAGCCAAGTAATTAAAATGCCAATCTTTTCTATAATTTCAGAAATCTCGGCCTCCTTAAAAAGCCCTCCAGAGCCTCGCCATCATTATTCAGGTAGGAAGCATGTCTGTGATTCTGCCGTTGTAAACAACGGTGATGAAATATCGATGAATTGCCAAGTATTGATGTGACTCCCAAATTGAAAGGCTGTTTGTTCACTGTCATGAGAAGAACGTTCAGACCTCTTACCTTACCATTTACTTGGGAAAACAAGTTGTTAGGATTTAAGAGAATGTGGCATTAAAAAAAATTAAAAAAAAAATATATATGCAAGTTCTAAATGGTGAAGAAGGATGGCTTTGAGGTCTAAAATCCCTTACAAGCCCAAAGCCAGAGAGCTCCATATTTCAGATTCAGGCCCGAGAGAGTTCTTTGAAGGATGATTTTATACCCTCACCGGCCCTCAGCAAACAAAGCCACTGAATGAATGCCAACCCCACCGAGTAAGTTCAACAAAAACACCTGACAAGGATGTTATTAAACAAGATGTCGAGGGTCTTGACTCTCATAAGCAACATTGCTTCACGGCTCTTCAGTTGTCTTGCTTTCAGAGTGGGAATCATTGTACTTGCCCTTCCTGAGGAAGAGTCTGCCAAAAGGCTATCTGGGAATGAAGAGGGAAACACTTTGAAATGCAAAGCAAGAGAACAACCAACTGGACTTGTGCCACTGGTTGGTCTTTTGGTGCCATTGCTCTCAGCACAGGAGGAGATGAGACGTGGGCCAGGCCTTTTATACAGTCTAAAGCTCAGCCCCCGAGTATGAGTTTAGTGGTGTGACGCTTGCCGTTACTAGCATATCAAGGTCATGTCTTTAGGGCCCAGTAATAGGCTGCCTTTTCCTAAATTCTCCCCTGTAGTGAGCAGTGTTTCCGTGGATTCCAGACTCTGCATTCCAGGCCCTTATAACTGGGTCTTTCGGCTTAGCAGTAATCCAATATTTTGACTCCCGCTGTCAACTTTAGAAAGGCTGCTGGAGAATACTGTAACTCATATTCACTCTGATCTGTTAGGATACGGCTCTTAACAGGAAAATGCAGATCACTTGCTTCTAATTAAATCTGGCCTTCCGCTCTCTGGGAAAAGAAGGTGAACTGTGCAAAGTCAGCAGTAGGTGTCCCCACAGTCCACTGTGCGTTAGATTTGCTCTGGAAAAGGAAAACCAGAGAAAGGATGATCACAGAATGCTCTTTAAAAGAAAGTGCCACATATGTATGGGTTAGTCTATGATTTGGTATTTAGAAGAGGGGAGGTGTTAGCCCCAGACGTTATATGATGTCATGTAATTTCTAAGACTGGGGTATAGCCTTCTTGTTTATTTTAAAAGCTGGATTATGGAAGATATTTCTCAGGAAGGTGAAAATAAGGGGTCTTTGAAGTGAAATATTTTGCCTCATCAAATAGCCTGGTGTGGGGGAGGGTTTCTGTAAGCTCAGTCCACTGATGCATACTTAAAATACTAAATCTGTTTTTGTTTGCAGCCATTGAAAGGAACAATTTAATGAGGCTTTCTCAGACTATACCATTTACACCAATCCAACTGTTTGGTGAGTGTGCCATTTCTACCTTCTTGAGGCTGTGCCTTCTTGAGGCATGGCATCTGAGGAAATCAAAGGAGAAACTCTTTTGCAGCATTTCAGTTGAAAATTTTGTTTTGCTGGTGGTTGCAGTTTAGTGCAATTAATTTTCTAAAACGGAAATTCTTGTTAAGCGTCCAGCCAGCCTCCGGGGTCAAAATCTAATGCCGTGGGGGATGGGACCTATAATGAGCAGCAGTTGGGAAAAAAGCAATAATGTTGCACCTGGCATTCACTGATTTAAGGCTGGAAGTAAGTAGGAAAGAAAAGAATCAACCAACCATGTGTAATAAACACAGAAAAAAGCCATAAATGTCAATACAGTAGAAACTAACAGGCATCTGAAGAGAAATGCTTTGTATATTGTTTTCAGTTTGTTTTGTTTCATGTGAACTAATTGCTCTTAGCTCAGATAGTAAATGTCATTTTTAAAGGTTGGAGTGGTAAAGAAAAACAAGCTTGCCGTAAGCCAAGCTACCAGAGTCTCTCTGCCCAGCCAACTGACAATAAAACAAGGGTCCCCACTCCGTCCTAGATCTTAATTCTCTTCACATGGGGACAGATCAGGTGGCTCCTGATCGTGGATGCAATGCCTTCTCCTTCCTCGTGGCTCCGTGGCTGGTTTCACAACTCAGGAGCCGTGCTGTAAATCCTCTAAGTAGTTAGAACTCTAAAGAGACCTTCAGGGGTGTTTATCTGGGCACCAAAAATAAATGCTTGAAAATTTGTTACGAAGAATTTCCTAGATGTGTCCTCTTCTACCTGTTCTATTCAACGCAAGAGTGAGCAAATAGATTCTTCTCTTGGTGAACTGGTAAAGTGTTAGCAAAAAAAAAAATAAATAAAAAATAAAAAAATAAATGAAGAAAGAAAAGAAAAAGAAAAGCATTTGAAATAGAGATGTAAGAAGAAAATCAAGCACAGGCTGGACAGAAGTTGTGTATAGAACGTTACTTCTGTTACGAAGCATTAAACACTGCAGGTGGTGTCTAGGCTCCGACTGTTCCCTGTTCAGCAACCTAAAGGGGAAACTGTCGAGCAGCTAAAGAACATTTTATGTGTCAAATCTTTAAGTGGGATTGAGTTTGTATCTGAAGTTCTAGTTCACGTTACACAAATTCACATACTTAATCTTTACAGCAAACCCAAAGAGGTGAGTGTTATTTTCATTTTAATTTTACTGATCAGGAAAGTCAGGCTTTAAGTAACTTACCCAAGGGTGCAAAGGAAGACGGGAGAGACACTGGGATATGACTGTGGTGCTAACGTCAGTTGTGGTAAATCGTAAATTCTCAGTGGGAGAGTAGTATCACCTGTAAAGGAGCAGAAATAGCTTTTTCTCTATAAAGCACGTGTGTGTGTGTGTGTGTGTGTGTGTGTGTGTGTGTGGTGTATATGCACATACAGTACATGTAGGTCCATATGATATATTAAAATGTCATTGAAGAGGGAATTAGGAGTGTCTGGGTGGCTCAGTTGGTTAAGCATCTGCCTTTGGCTCAGGTCATAATCTCAGGGTCTTGGGATCAAGCCCCACGTTGGGCTCCCTGCTCACTGAGGAGCCTGCTTCTCCCTCTCTTCCCTGATCATGCTCTCTTTTGCTGTCTCTCTCTCTCTCAAATAATTAAACAAAATCTTTTAAAAAGGGGGGGTTAGGAAAAAAAAGTCTAATAAGGCTTGTAAAGGGATTGATAATGAAAACCTGGGGTTAAATTATCTCTTTGGAAGCATTTGTTTTTAACAAAGGAATCATGGCCCTACTTATTAGGTATTGTCTAGTTATAGTTTATAATAAGAACAACTTAATTCTTGTATATAATTTGATGCTTTGTCCCTTCTTCCCCTCTCCTGCCCTCTCCCTTGATGGACAGTACCGTGGCCAAAGTCCATGCCTTTATTCTGTACTTGGTTGTGCCTAGGTGAAATTCCCATTCTCTTCTGATCCCTTGGGAAACTGAACTGATTCTGAGTTTTTACTGATGACGCTGTTAACATGTCGCAGATATGAGATGTCCTTGAACTTCTCTCCTGTACTTCTTTTTGCAGCAGGAGAAGAAGTAACTGTCTACAGGCTGGAGGAGAGTTCCCCTTTGAACTTGGATAGGAGCATGTCTTCTTGGTCCCAGCGAGGGAGAGCTGCAATGATCCAGGTGCTGTCCCGAGAGGAGATGGATGGTGGGCTCCGGAAAGCCATGAGAGTCATCAGCACCTGGTCTGAGGATGACGTTCTCAAACCAGGGCACGTTTTCATTGTGAAGTCCTTTCTTCCTGAGGTTGTGAAGTCATGGCACAAAATCTTCCAGGACAGTACTGTGCTTCATCTTTGCCTCAGGGTAAGTTCGAGACCCAAGCCCACAGGGCTAGGTCAAAGAAGGCAGTTCTGGCTACATCTTGATTGGAGGCCATGCCCTTCAACCCAGAGGACAGCCTGGCTGCTCTGTTCCAGACATGGTGGCATTTCCTTATTTTTGTTCTGTAAAGCTTTTGCTTTTGGAGTGGAGTGTGGAGGGGGCAGAGTAAGGCTAAAAATCACACTGGGGAGGCCTCTATAGCTTCTGTGATCATTGCTTAGCATGGATATGATAATAGACTGATATTTTTTTTAAGATTTTATTTATTTATTTGACAGAGACATGGATCACAGGTAGGCAGAGAGGCAGGCAGAGAGAGAGGGGGAAGCAGGGTCCTCGCCAAGCAGAAAGCCCAATGTAGGGCTCTATGCCAGGACCCTGAGATCATGACCTGAGCTGAAGGCAGAGGCTTAACCCACTGGGCCACCCAGGCACCCTGAATCTAATATTTTTTTAAACATTATCTTACAGTTTTTATATGCATAAAAATATATGTAAAAAGTACCTTTTCTTGGACCAAAATTCCATTTAGGTCAAGATGTGGCTTCAAATAAATTACTTACATGTGAATGTTCCTTATTTGAATACGTCAGATTAGTCTCTCTCTTTTTTTTTTTTTAAAGATTTTATTTATTTGACAGAGAGAAACACAGCGAGAGAGGGAACACAAGCAGAGGGAGTGAGAGAGGGAGAAGCAGGCCCCCTGCCAAGCAGGGAGCCCGATGCGGGACTGATCCTGGGTCTCCGGGACCATGACCCGAGCTGAAGGCAGTCGCCCAACCAACTGAGCCACCCAGGCGCCCCAGATTAGTCTTAATAAGTCTGAGTGATGCATTCTCTCTTTCTCTCACGTCCTCCACCTCCCTCTCTCTTTCTCTTTCTAGAACCTTTTTGTAACAACTGAAAATTTAGAGACTTCTTGGCAATGTGTTAATGTCTGGTCTGAAACACTTGACCATAAGACAACATTAATATTGCAGAAAAACTCCAATTTGTTTGCAATATTCAATTATTTTGCTCTTTTCATCACTATAACCCTACTTTTGTCAGAAATATAAATAATGACCAAGTCATACAATTTCATTTAAAGCTGATATCAATACAAAATGCATAATAGTCATTTTAGTTGTTTTCATTATAAATATATGTACATACACATGCACACAATCTAGAAAGTCTGAGGGTGAATAGACTGATATTTTTATCAATGCTCTCTATTTTGTAGGAAATTCAGCAACAAAGAGCTGCTCAAAAACTGATCTATACCTTCAACCAAGTGAAACCACAAACCATTCCCTACACGCCAAGGTGAGTATAGGGAGTATGGGCACCCTGACCCTTCATGTTAAGTACAAATTTTTCTCAATTTTTTTCTCAAGCCTCTTAGTCATGACAAATGCCCCATGCACATGGAAAAGAGAAGTTCAGGCAGTTATGTGAAATGGGCAGACCCTATATGTAGTTACTAATATCCAGGAACATTATGAAAGAAAAATATTCCTATTGGAAGCACAGTTTCTTTTCTTGTTATCTTAGCGAAATTAGGACCTTTCTGAGAATGAACTCTTGTTACTTTTGCTTGAGTGTCTCAAGTGTGTTGCATTCATTTAGCCAGATAGATCATAATTTGGTGCTGGAGATTATGGTAAAGTTTTATTGTTTCCGTTACAAGGAACTTTATAGAGCACGGGAAGAAAACTTGAGTCCAGTACTCATAAAAGAGTTGGAAAGTCTCTTCAAAGAGAAGGGAGGTGGGTAAGTGTGGGGAAAATTGCCAATCCTTGCATTCTGTCCCTGCCTTAGAAAGGTGGGGCACGTGCATTGAGGCTCCATCGGGCCAGAGTTAGCTACTCTCCCCAGTTGCTGACCGGTAATGTAAGTCTCACCCTTGCTGCTTTGTGGGGACTCAGTGGCCTCCTTTCCCCCCATATAGGTTCCTGGAAGTTTTCTTAATCTACTGCCATTCAGCCAACCAGTGGTTGACCATTGAGAAGTACATGACGGGAGAGTTCCAGAAGTACAACAATAACAACGGTGATGAAATTGTCCCCAGGAACACCTTGGAGGAGCTGATGTTGGCTTTCTCTCACTGGACCTATGAGTATACCCGGGGAGAGCTGCTGGTTTTAGATTTGCAAGGTAATTGATCACACAGCCGTGATTAATACAACAAATACGAGGCATGATTCAGGAAACATTGACCAGGTGTTATTTGTACATGTCATTGTCACCTACACTTGACCCTGGCTCTTTCTTTGCTCCAAGCCATAGTTAAAGTCTCAGTGGAGATATTCCCCAACAGTGTCTGCTTTTTTTTTTTTTTCTTTGATTTGAAAACTGAAGGATGATATCTGTTTTCTGAATTTATCTGTTATTTGTGAAACTGTCCAGAGTGTGAGGAACCAGACAGGTGTCCCAAGAAATCTTGCAAGAACCGGGATGGGTAATGTGTGGAGTTGCTCTAGTTTGGAAGAGAGCTGGGGCCATGTATTTCAGGGACACTGTGCAGTGAGGATCACGAGCACCTGTTATGTTGTTTCCCACTTAGCTCAAGAGAGAAATATAGGCAGATTATTAGCTGCCTAAAATTTAAATACATCTGAAACTTTGATCTAAATGGGGAATGATTTTTAAAAAAATTTTAGAGAGAAAGAGAGCACACACAGCAAGGAGGGGCAGAGGGAGAGGGAGAGAGAAACTCTCTGCAGTGAGTGCATGGCCCCATGTGGAGTTTGATCTCAAGACTCTGTGATCACGACCTGAGCCAAAACCAAAGTCAGTTACACAACCGACTGTCCCACCCAAGAGCTCCTAAATGGGAATGATTTTTGTACCAAATTTTCTAGTTTTATGGTTTTATCTTGAACTTATGTTCATAATAACGGTAGGTGTGGGTTTATACATATAGGAAAGTGTAAAATTTTGGGCATTTTTCATGATTTTGAGCTCAGGGCTTTGGCAGTGTATAATTTAGCTTGCTCTCTTTACTGTGTACCTTGATATGACAGTTCATGAAAGTACAGACTCAGCCCGAGAGAGGTGACACAGTATACTCATATTTAACGGAAGGCTTTGATCAGTGTATCTCCCCATTGTCAACACCTAACATGTGACTTATAATCCTGCAGCATAAAACAGAGTATCTCTAGCAGGCTTTCCTTGCAGACACAGAACAAAATATGTATTCAGGTCAAAGTTTAGTCCTTGGGCTCACTGACTGGGGCTTTGGTTTTTAAATAAGGGATTTAGTCCAGAAACTTTCACAGGAGTTATCTCATTTAATCCCAGAAGCAGCACCTCAAGGTAGATCTGATGGGGACTATAAGCCCAGGGAGTTTAAATAACTTGCCCAAGGTTGCACGACTACTGAAGAGGGAGCCTGGATGCAAACTGACCATCCATGTTCTTTCCTTCTCACTGTGCTGTCTTTTTCTTTATGAGTTTCACAGGACATAACCGTGTTATGGTTCATTTAAACAGATGGGGCATATTCCTTGTCCTCTCTGACTTTCCCACCTCTCTGATGCTGGGATTCTGTACCGAAAGCCAGGCTTGGAGGCTGGGCACAGCTGACATACATAATCCTCAGGCATTGTGAGCAATGTCCAGTAAATTCTGTTTGAAATTTATGCCATATGTTCAGGGGTGTGTATAGACTTCTAAAACTACACATAAGTCTCTGTCTTTTCAGATCTGTCTTTTCAGAGTTGAGTATATTTCTACCTTCCAAACACAATATTTAGGGAAGCAATATAAACAGAGTTAAAACAGTCAACATGATTCAGCTTTTAGACCAGCAAGTACGCAATCCATGTAAGCTCAGCAGGCTTGTGCCCACAGCGTCTGCTTTTGTAGCTCATGTTGGGGAGAGGTTGATTGTTTTCATCTGTATTTGAGTGTCTGTGCTTTGAGTTTTGGGTGGAGTTGTTTAAAACGCAAAAACAGAAACAAACAAACAAACAAAACAACCGAAGAAAAACTTTAAGGAATTAATGATGACTCTTTAGTGTGTTTTGTATTCCACTTGAATAGGTTTTTGTTTAATGATGTTTATGTTTGGGGATTTTTATGTCTCTAAGTAATCCAAAGTGACATTAAACAGAACAAATGCTGCGTTGATAGTCTTGGGGGGAAAATGGAATTAACTTTATTCTTTTACTGGGCAATTATGTGAATTGCAGAAATAGGCCACTCCAAAGAAACTATGTCAAAATGCTGACCTTCAAAGAAGAGGAGAGTGGGCTTCATAGAAGGAGCCTGAAGAAATTGAGATACTTACTGGAGCATTTAGGCCAATTGGTGAGGCCTGAATTTATGGAAGAAGATGAATCCTATAATTGTAACTATGAGGAGTTAGTGACTACAGCTACCAGCTAACGCTTACCAAGCACTTCTTTTCCATCAGGCACCTGAGTAAAGACTTAATGCCTTATGATATTTAATCCAAACCAAGTTGGAAGGGAAACATGGAGAGAATATATGTATTCTTAAAATACCATAGTGATTTTGGGTTCTGTTTTGTATTTAACTGATTAGTCTTCCCAGTCTTTGGAGAGACAATGATCTTCGTTGTTCAGGTGGTAGGGAGTGGAGACTCAGAGGCCTGGAGTTGCAGTGCTAGGGTCTGAGCCCTGGCTCCACTGTGGATTAGCTGTGGGACCAGAGGGCAACCAGCTTGAGTACTACTTCCCTCATTTGTAATTGGGGAAATACTGTTACGCACTTAACTCATTGTTAATCCCTCCTGTTAAGGAGCTGGAATGAGGCAAGTTCTTGACCCATAGTAAGGCCTCCAAAATGTTGGTTATTGTTATTAGTATTAATCTCCATGTGGCTCTTCCAAAAGGCAGTGAGTGATTCTTCATCAGCTTGCTGCAGCTCCCAATTGCTTTGGTGGAAAAGAGGAATGAGAAACACTCCGGCAGTTTTTCTTTTTCTTCTCCTTTCTACTCTCTTCCAAGGGAGTGCCAGTCATTGACCCAGGAACTGCCTGCCACGCTGGGCCTGGGAGCTGACCTCTAAGGAAAGGCTTGACCAGTTTCTCCTCATTCGTAATTTCTACTGTACTTTTCCACTTTCTGTCCATTTAGAAATCCTACCTGTAAGGGCCTGCATCATCGTCATTACGTGTGACATCCAACGTTTGGTTTCCAGCAATGGTACTGAAAAACAATTACACTTCAAACTACAGTTGTCTAGAGAATTCTCTGTCTCTCATGCTCTCTCCCTCTCTTTTTTTTTTTTTTTAAGAAGGAAAGAGAGGCTGGAGGAGGGGCCAAGGGATAAGGAGAGAGAGAATCCCAAGCAGGCTCTGTGCCTAGTGCAAGAGCCCTTGTGGGATTTGATCTCATGACCCCGAGATCATGACCTGAGCCAAAATCAAGAGTTGCACACTTAACTGACTGAGCCACCCAGGTGTCCCTAGAGCATTATTTTTTTTTTAAAAGCTCATTATATTTTTCTAAGCATTTTGGAGATACTAGGTTTTTTTTTTTATTCAACAAAGCATTTCCAGAATAAGTTAGCATTCCCATCAGCACTACCATCACGAATTCTGCCACTACAAAGAAGGTAACTTATTTCCACAGATTTAGAGGCTCACGGATGTGTCCCAGGGTGGTTGGGGTCAGAATGTATGTGTCTGAGTTTCCCACCAGGGCATGCAACGTACACCTGCACGTGAGCGTTTTCCTTATTAACGTCGGTAAACAGGTGTGATTGGGATTTTTGGTTGTTGAAATGCTTAGTGTTCTTCCATATTTTCTCACTCTCTAGAGTGTTCCTTCTGCCATTGGAGGGCCCCAAAATACGTATTTAGTAGTTACGCTTTGAACCATCAGATTGGGTTTAGGGATATAAGGATTTGTGGAGGCTCCACCCACATTCTTTTAGAGGGATCTATTCATTGGGGAAATGAGATCATCAGAACATGATTTTATCAGTGGTAAAGAAGAGGTCTTGATAGCATAAAGATAACAAAGATAGTGGTTGACATTTTTTTAGCTTCCTCTGGGACTCTTTGCTAAGCAGCTTGTATACAGTAGTTCATTGAATTCTCCGTAAGCATGTAAGATAAGTTCAATTATTATTCACACTTTCAGATGAGAACACCAAGAGTCAGATGTGAGAAGATGTCCAGGTCACATAACTTAGAAGGTGACAGAGCCATGAGTGGGACCCAGATCCTTTGACTCCTGCCTGTCTAACAGGCAACGAGATTTAAAGTCCATGGGAGCGGATGTGATTTTGGTCAGACTTTTTCTCCCCTATAAACTTCCTTTTCCCCAGTTGGTATGACCACTTTAGGTACTAAGTATTTCCAGCTTAAATTTAGTTTTCTTAGCCATCAGCCTAAAGTTTTCATCATTGCTGGGAAGTCCAGGCTTAAAGTTAGATCTGAGTGTAAGTACAAAAAGCATTTTTAGCTTCTGTAGTCTCTCTACTGATGGTCCTTGGACTATCTTTCTGTCTGTTTTTCTGTGTGTTTTCTCCATCATTAGAAAAATGGAGTCAGCTGAGCCTGTTCCTTCTTGTATCTGTAATGAGAAAAATATAAAGAGCCCCGTTTCTTCCTATGACTTTTTATTTTAAAGAGAATAAAGCCCGAGCCAATCACATTTTACACACCTCCCCTTGAGCTTCAGTTTCAGCCTTACTTTTCCTTTCCCTATACAAATTCAGTGTACGAAGATTGTAACCCAGAGGCTCTTAAAGAGAATCCAGAGGGTTTGTGAACTTTGATGAGAAAACAAATTACACCATTATTTTCACTAACCTGCAACTGAAACTCTTCATTTCCTTCGATTGTAGGGGAGACCACAAACCACAGTGGCATTGGCAGTGCCCATGACTGTCTACAATAGCAATTGATGATATTAACAAAGCCCATGACAGGGTTGGCAGACATTGTGAAACACTGTTGATATGTATTATGTGATGTGGTGGTTACAGGCTTGCACGAGATTCTGTTATTTAATGTGTTAATGAAGGAGCACACATATTGCAGTACAACTTAAACAAATATTTGATGACTGCACTTCAGTATCATTGGTTTCCTTTGTTATCCTATGTATTTAAATCTTGCATTTTTAAAACATTAACTCAGACTTGGCAAAGAACGTCCCAACATAAAAATGGTTGAAAACCACTACAATAAACAGGTTATTTTCCTAAGGAAGTCCGTTTCTTGGGCGAAAGGTCTATAAACTATAAGGATTACATTTTCTTATGGAAGGTTTAGCATATGTTAAAACATACTGCGCATAGCAAAAAAAAAATTCTTTTTAAAATAGCGGTTAGGAAACATGAATATTTTTTACCAAATAGAAATATATAATAAAATGATTTTTTGAAAAGATTATTTATTTATTTGAGAGAGGGAGAGTGAGGAAGCACAAGCAGGCAGGGGGCAGAGGGAGAGGGAGAAGCGGACTCCCCTCTGAGCAGGGAGCCCAATGCGGAGCTCGATCCCAGGACTCTGGGATTACGAACTGAGCCGAAGGCAGATGCTTTACCAACTGAACCACACAGATGCCCATTTCATATGATTTTTAAAAATTTTCCCGCAAGGTTGCTCTCTTCTAAGCCAAGAGAATGGGTGCAGACTGGAAGCCAATCTCTAAAGGGACTGGGGTACACCCAAATGGTGCGATACCGTCGGATCAGCTTGCCTGTATATGTTACAGCTGGCGGAAACCAGCTCCTCCCCACTTGCATTTTGTAACAGATGCACTCTGGGCATTGACTGCTGTTTCCATCCACATGAGTGCTGAATTCCACTCCTGCTGTCCTTTTACACTTTGGTGTCCATTTTTTAAAAAACAATTATATTGAAGAAAAACATTGGTTCAGGAAAGTGCACACGGCAGAAGCATACCTCTCAAGGAACTTTCACAACTTAACACGTGTGTAGCCAGCATCCACATCCAGAATCTGGGGGCATTAATAAGCTACTGCTGATTAACGCCATATATATGTATAGCATTTGGTGTGGGCTTCTTTGAGGGAGCAGAGATTGTCCCTGCGGAACCTCGCAGCCCCTGTGCCTTGCTGGGCACTGATGGACTCTGACTGCGGAGCCCATGGCCTCACGGGAGGCATCAAGCCTCGGGTGAACCCGCACCCTGTTACCATCACTTGTGAATTGTGTAGACTGTAACAAGTTGCTTAATGTTCCTGAACATCAACGTACTCATTGGCAAAATGAGGACAAGAAGATGCTAATACTTTTCCTTTATAGTTTTTGAGAATTAGACTATAGTTAGAGTGTCTAGTCTTGAGCAGGGGTAAATGAGTGATGGACGCTGCTATCAGGAACTGTGACCATATACCACTAAAGCGTTCGTCTGTGGCCTCCATGTTTATTCCCGCATAGCAGAGGGGTTTGCGGGAGTGAATTTACCCAAATTTTCAAGCACACCTCGGTAACTGTTAGGGAGCGTTGAATTCCGAATGTCGAATTTACTACAGGGTGAATGTAAGTTTAAAGAAAGAAACTAAGATTTGGTTATTATTTTCTTGAATTTCTGAGAAGATGAAATCCAATCCCCATTTACTAAATGCGTTTTATTTTTTCTTTGGAGGTGTCGGGGAAAATTTGACTGATCCATGTGTTATAAAGCCTGAAGACAAACAGTAAGTTGATTTATGATGGTGTTGTGTAGAAAATTGCATTTAACAAATTGTATTTTAAAAAAAATAATTTTTAAACATTTATATTTCTTGCCTAGATCCCAGAAAGATTTTGAGACCACTTATATTTACAAAGAAGTTGGATATCTCTGTTAGATACCCATATATCTACATTCAGTACAATACATTTTTTTAAAAAAAATTAATAGATTAGGAAATGGGGACAAAAAACATATGAAAATAAAATCAGATGAAATTTGGAGTTAATATGCATAAGTGGAAAGTATAAAGACCGATGTAGTAAGTCGGATTTTGTTGCAAATTTAACTCTGAGTTTTCTTGTGGCCCAAGCAAATGAGAAATATGGGTAGGCTCAGCTTCTATAGGCTTTGACAGGAAAACAGTTAATGTCATGGGAGAAGCCCAGCTTCCCTTGTTGTCCTCACAGTAGAGTCACTGCGTCTTTTCATGGCAGGGTGTTCCATCACGCACCTATAAAACGAAAGGCATAAAGTATGCTGGTCAGTAACAGCAAACCTAGGCCAAAACAGCAGGGCTTATGGGTGAAGCATCACATTGTCTGACTTAATTCAGGAATGCTTTTCAAATTATATAGAAGAATGAGTCGTCCACCTGACCTTTGAATTCCCATGGGCATTTGATCCCAGACAGATCAAATTTGGGAAAACTTGGCATTGGAGGGTCTGAGGTTGTATTCTTCTGTTCAAGGCAGAGGGCAAAGTAGAAGTGGGGCCGATTAAGACCTGATCGATACGGTAGATGACGGTGGTTCTTTTTTTTTTTTTTTTAAGATTTTATTTATTTGACAGAGCGAAACACAGAGAGGGAACACAAGCAGTGGGAGTGAGAGAGGGAGAAGCAGGCCTCCTGCTGAGCAGGGAGCCCGATGTGGGGCTCGATCCCGGGTCTCCAGGATCATGACCTGAGCCAAAGGCAGTCGCTTATCCAACTGAGCCACCCAGGCGCCCCATGACGGTGGTTCTTAAATATGAGCTTTCCTCACCATCAGGGAGTTGTTAGAACACAGATTGCTGTGTTCATGATTCGGTGGGTTTGGGGAGAGGTCAGATAAGGTAACAAGCTCCCAGATGATCTGATGCTGCTGGCCTGGAGACCACACTTTAAGAACGGCTAGCATATGGTATTTTTACTTCCCAGTTGTCCTGCGTGACTGTATTTGGTCCCTGGGTTGTAGGAAAAAGATATATAAAAGAAATTTGGGGGCAGTGTTCATACAGTAACAGCTGAAGTTTTTACTTCTCTCCCCCAGCACTCATACTGTAAACATTCATGCTTTAATGCTCTTCTTCTCAATGATTTATTGCTTATAGCTTCTCATCAGGATAGGCTAATCTATGCAGAGAGGTCCATCTAAAAGTATATTAGCTATCTCTTTGGACGAGGTGAGTTAGAGCAGGTAAAGATGGGTCATAATGCCCCTAAGCATCCAACTTCTATGATATTTGAACCTTGAATTCATATTGTAACCCTTCGGGTACAGATAAAGATTTTATTATTTTTTTATTTTAGCAGAGCTAAAGTGTTTGTAGCTAAGGATCTTATTTCTTCAATAGCCCTTTGTGCCCAAGGGTTTGTAGTAGGAAGCTTGTACTCTAAGTACTTCCGTCATAGTTTCGCAGTGAAGAATGTTTTGCATATAGAACGAACCCAGTTTATGTATCCTCTGTCGTTTATTACATTTTGATCCTGACATGTGTCGTTTAATATGACCTGAATGTTTCCAACTCTTAGAATTCTAAGATCATATTATCCCACTTGATAGTGGAGTATTTAATTGCATGCTATAAGCCAGTGGGTTTCAGTTTCCATTAAGGTCACCTAGGAAACTAAAAAAAGAAAAAAAATAAGCTTCTGAGAATGAGCATCAAATCCAAATTTCTGAGGATGGCGCCCTGATGTTTGTATTTCTTGAGAAGATCCCCCATGTGATTCCACTGGGCAGCCAAGGATGGGAACCTCTAAGATGTCTTAGGGCCAACTTTATTTATGACTTGAAGACAGGAACTTTGGAGATGGGTGGGATGGCATCATGGGAGGCTGCCTGGTTTTATGGGATTACGCCATTTGGGGTGCCGCTGGTTTTCCAGGGGAAGGTAGTTTGCTCACAGGGGTGGCAGGTGGCATCTCCTCAGTTCACCTGGGCACCCATTTTTAAGCGCCGTGTGTAGTGAACCCTCTCTACGACACCTCGGGCTGTAGACCTATCACAGCCGTACCCCTGGGTGACTTTCAGCCATGCGGACTCTCCAGACCCTCGCTAGACCTACCGAATCAGAATCTGAGTTGTCACGAGATCCGCAGGTGATTTGGTGTAGACCACGAAAGCTTGAGAGGCGCCATGTTTGCTTTCCCCTTCACAACAGCCTTGCGAGCGGGCCGCTTCGGTCCCCCTTCCCTAACGAGAGAACTGCATCTCGGTGGTGATGGTTAACTTGCCCGTGAGGGCAAGGGGTCACGGAGAGGGAAGAATCTTCTGCCAAAGGAGGAGAGTTTTTTGGGGTACAGATTCCGGTATTATCTATAGTGCCTGTTGCCCCCCCCTCCTTGCCCACACTGGTGCATGTGAAGACACGGTCATCCAGCTTCTCCCCCAAACCATGTCTGGCCGGTTCCTGCGCTTCTCCAGGTCCCCCAGCCTGGGTGGAGGCGGCTTCGGTGACGGGCAGCCCGGGGTGCTGGCTGGGGGCCTGTGACAAGTACCAAACGATAGTTACGGTGATGACATGTTCTTTAGGAAATCTGTGTACACTTAGCACTAACTGGCATCCCCCCCTCACAGAACCAAGCTACCACTTGCTCTTCTGGTGCCGTAGAAAATCTGGAAAACAGCTCGTTGTTTTTTTCCCCTTTACTCAGACTGCAAATAGGCATGCTGTAGGATTGTAGGTGCAACAGATCCAAACGCAGGTTGGCATGACCCCCTCCCCCTCTCCCCTGCACGGGGAATGTTCACACCCCTTATTTAGACATCGTAGAGAAACTTCGATTGTTTTGTGTTAACCTTCACAGAGCTCACAGAGGGAAATTATTTAGCGTAAACAGCTTTTATCTGCGAATCAGGGTTTCTGTCTCTAAGTTGGGGTTTTCCTGCTTTACGGGGAGGGAAGAAATGCCAGGAGCATCGCAGGAGCGAAATAATCCAATGGGGTCATGCTAGAGAGAATAGAAAAAGAATGCTTGCACTTGAGCGTCTGAAACAACACCTTCATTTTTCACACGGCTGGCATCCTTAAGAGTTCTGGTACTAAACAGCGAGTGGTTCTACTTTTTTTTGTTTCTTTTCTTTTTTTCTTTTCTTTTCTTTCTTTTTTTTTTTTTTTTTGCCACGTTCGGTTTCATCTTACTGAAGTGGTTCCTTAGCAGATGCACTGAAAGAGAGGAGTAGTTAACAAGAGGCAGCTTATGCAGCCGGTAGATCCCAGCAGAGCTGCACTTTGTAAAGGCCATTGAGTGGTCGGGAAAGTTAATCCTGGGTGTCCGTTCACGTCGTCTTCCCAAGAGATTTCCTCCACCTCCTCGCCTCGGAGCAACAAGGCAATCCGAGAGTGAACTGACATCAGCCCTCATTCCAAGCTTGGCACTTCTTCAGAGAAGCTACTGTTGTTCTGCCAAAAGGAAGTGGAAATTGAGATAAATGTTTCAATACTCAGATGGAAAAAAAAAAGTCCATTTTTACACCACGTCCCTTTTGAAAAGCCACATTCCTTAGAAGCGATGTTTATTGTTTCCTTTTGTGATAGTTTGCTTTTCTTTTTTTCTTAAGACGTGGTATTTAAGAGTGGTAATTGAGTTCAGATTTTAGAATGTGCCGTTTCCACTCTGCATGTCATTAAAATAAAATATCAGCTTTCATAAAGTTTCTTTGGAAGTGTTTCTGGTGTGCTATGTTCCGCGGTGTGTGGAGTACCACAGCCTGAGGAGATGGTTGTACATGATCTAATCATGGATGGCCGCGGGTCCTAGAATCCTCTGGGGGGATCTATCATGTTACGGAGTATTCAAAATGTGCCTAAGACATGCTGCTTCTGTTTATGATTTTGTCACTTACACTTAGCATATGTAGTTTACTTCCACAAAATCACTGTCTCCTAGGGGTCTTGTCTTTGCACAGAGAAAGAACTCAGCTAGAGCAGTCTGCAGGATAAAAACCAACTGTCGAAAGAGTTGTGAGTGCCGGACGTAGGGTGGTGGCAGGCATTTATTTTTGAGGACATCAGTTATTCTCTGTAAAGCATTTGGGTTTGAAACAATGTATATGAACCTTTTCAGGAGGTGTGTTCCGACAGTAAGTTTATTTTACATCTTTCCTCACCTTTTGGGGCCCGGAGTAGAAAGAACATTTGGTGATGAATGTCATTCTCTCACCCCATATGCATTGAAAAGGGTCTCACTGTATTTTGTTTTACTGTGGTACATAGAAAATTCACTCTTCTATCAGATTAGCGTTGAAATGAGTTTCACAGCAGGTCTTGGAGTTGAGTACAAAGATTGAAGTGCATTTGAATTTTAAATTTGCAAACCTAACATCGTTGCTTCCCCAAAGTGCTCTGTTCTTTGTTGGTTCTTCAAATTTACTGGGTTACTACGGGATACTGTTCGGTATCTCCGAGAATCCCAGTTGAGCTCCTTTTCCTTCGCTGTGATCTCATTGATATTCTGATATTTCCTCTAGATCAAGAGGAATGGTGTTTGGACCAGCCAATTTAGGGGAAGATGCAATTAGAAACTTCATTGCAAAACATCGTTGCAACTCCTGCTGCCGGAAGCTCAAACTCCCGGGTACGCCCCCAAACGATTCTATTTCTCCCTAAGTAAATCTCTCCTAGAACAACGTCCATTGTAACCTGGGATAGAGTCGAAAATCTCAATCACATTTTTATCTCATTCACAGTCGAGGCCTGACTTTCTGACTGCAGATTTTTCCAAGTCTCTGAAGGGATTAAAAGGACAGGGATTTACTTCAGGTTCTGCCAAAATGTGATAAAACAACATCGGACCCAATACTTGTCACAGTCTCTCCAAGGGGAAAGGTCTGCTGACTTAATTGGGGTAAAATTGAACTGAGGCAGGTCCCGCACTGCCACCCCGCCCACTCTGAGTCCTGTGTGGTGTGCAGAGGATTTCAAGTCTTATTTACTCATTGGACACTTGGGACTGGAGAGTACCTAAAGAGGCAACAGCTGTCCGTTAAAGTAGTGCTTTTCTCTACGAAAGCCTGGCATGTTAAACATATATTGCACTGTGTATTTTTAAAGATCCGATTTGACAGTATGGCACACTTTCTCCCAAACTGATAGAGTCACCACAGACGAATATTCTTAGCATAAAAGCAAGCAGCTGGACGTCTGTGTCCCCCAAACTGGCAGTCCTGGCTTTGCTGAATTCTCTTATTCCGGAAGGGATGCTTCGTGCCTGTCCCCGCCCGCTCACTGTTTTTCTTCTCTCATGCCAAACTTGTCCTTAGACTGGAATCTCACGTGTTTCAAGCTGAGTAGCCCTTCCTGCCTTAGGCTGAAGGATCGTGCCTCAGACCAGAAATCAGTAAAAGATCAGCATCTATTGTAACTTGGAGTAGGTGTAAATGTGCAGCAGGGAAGGGCAATTTCCTAGCTTGTTGGAGATAGAGATAGGCAGTTGAGAAGCTCTTGCAGGCACGGCATAGCCAAAGACGGGGATGGGGGACGCCTGGATGGCTCAGTGGGTTAAAGCCTTTGCCTTAGGCTCGGGTCCTGGGATCGAGGCTGCATTGGGCTCTCTGCTCAGCGGGGAGACTGCTTCCTCCTCTCTCTGCCTGCCTCTCGGCCTACTTGTGATCTCTCTGTCTGTCAAATAAATAAATAAAAACTTAAAAAAA
Organism: Spilogale gracilis; assembly: GCA_004023965.1. Lineage (NCBI taxonomy): Eukaryota > Metazoa > Chordata > Mammalia > Carnivora > Mephitidae > Spilogale > Spilogale gracilis. The sequence continues at coordinate 48,846 of PITA01002716.1, read as the reverse complement.
AACAAAACCAAAGACAGGGAAGGGGAGCAGGCTTCTAGTTCCAGTGGGAATTAGCCTGTCAGCCAGGGGTGGCAGTGGGGGTGTGGCAGGGGGTGGGGAGAGGAGACTGGAGCAGAAGTCCGGGGAGTTGTCACTCTCTCGTCTTCTAGTGGCTCAGAACTCAGTCTCACAGGTACGTGGCAGACTTGGGCAAAGAGATCGGTCCACAGCCCACTGGCCGTGTGGCCCAGTGGCATCCTCTCTGGAAGACACAGAGCCTGTATCTCATCAGCCCAGAGAATAGGGGACAGGAGGCATAACTTCCATCCTTGAGCCCAAGGGAGCTCTTCTCCGTGATGAAGGCTGAGATCTTTTTTTTGTTAACCCATGATGTTGGGTTTTGACTGACTCAATAATTCCCCCATTTATAGCCTTAATTTTTGTTTTCTTTCAATACTTAGTTAACACATTTAGGTGGAAATAAGGAATACTCTCTTTTTTTTTTTTAAAAAAAAAAAAAGGTTTTATTTATTTATTTGACAGATCACATGCAGACAGAGAGGCAGGCAGAGAGAGAAGAGGAAGCAGACTCCCTACTGAGCAGAGAGCCCGATGCGGGCCTCGATCCCAGGACCCTGAGATCATGACCTGAGCCAAAGGCAGAGGCTTTAACCCACTGAGCCGCCCAGGAATACCCTCTTTTATTCAGATATTTGGTAATATGACTATAAAAAAAGCTTAGGAAAAACAACTGCAGGTGATTTTTCTTTGCTCTTGATTATGTTTTCTCTCTCCCTCTCCCTCGCTCTCTTTTTTTAAAGGAAAGGTAGTTGAGAATGGTGTGTAAGAGCATGGGACCCAGAGCCAGACAGGTGGGGCTCATATCGCAGTCATGTTTTTTACCAACTCTGAGACCTTGAGCCTTGGTTCTTCTATCCTTAAACTGAGTATAATAGCACCTAGCTCATAAAATTGATGTGAGGATTGAAGTAATCTATGGATATGTTCAGTAAGTGTTGGTTATCAGTAAACAATACTATGTATTAATGTCCACATAATCCCCTTTCAACATTAAAAAAATAATATAAGGAATACATATTTAAGGTTAACAAAGTTAATACAGCACGAAATGCTACCTAAACATAAAAAGCCCACCCTCCTCCAGAAGCTTCTCCCCAAAAGTTATACCCCCTCAGTATTTTCGTTTGGTAATTTCCTTTTCAAATGGAAGAAGGAGGCTTTAGGGAGCGTAGGCTTTGATAGCTGGATGAAACCTTCCTTGGTCCTTCCAGACCCAAGGATCGACTTTTTTGCAGAACACTGAGCCCTGGAACCTTGTATCTACCCCTCTGGCTGAACTCCCCGAAACTGTGCCTCATGCAGCAGTGAAAAGGCCCTGTTTCCAGGTTGGCCTCGCTTAACGCCAGCCAGAGTGTGCTTCCATGCGTGTGGAATCCAGCCATCAGGCCTCCCCCCGCAGCCCCGGCGACAGCGCTGGGGAGTTAGAGTGACACACGGCCTCTGGGGCAGGGGGGGGAGTTTGGACACGGTGGAGGGTTCGAGTTTCCCGTATCCGCGGCCTGAGGAAGCAGAGTCCTTTCTGAGCACTTGGCCAGACGTAACTAACATTCAGTTCATCTGTGCGAACACTGCCTTCTTAAGGATCCCCCATAACCGTCTTCCTTGTTTTCCTCGCAGATTTAAAAAGAAACGACTATTCCCCCGGAAGGATATATTCCACTTTTGGACTTGATGTCAAAAGAGAGCCAGCTGAGGGGCCTCCCGCAGGGGAAGGGGGGCGTCATTCTCCAGAAGACCTCACCCGCCTGTAGAAAGGGAAGGCGAAGCCGGCGGAGACCAGCCCTTACCCTCCTTTCCGTGAACTCTGGTAACAGAGATTGATTAGAGTGCCGTAGGGGACAGCAGGGCGTCTGTGAGCCTCACCCCACCGCCTCCCTGAGACACCCCTGCTGAGCCTCTAGCGGGCCCAAAGACCTCACTGGCCTCTGATGAGCAGGTTCTCCCAGACCCTGACCTGTGCGCAGTAAGACACTCACCGGGGCCAGCGGGGATACTGCTTCCTCATACCTCATTGCCTTAGGTTGTTTCTCAGAAGCCTTGGAGCAGGGCGGTGGGCACGGAAGAACCAGGGAGATGAATTTAACTTATTTTCTCACTGTGTGCACTGACTCGAGCTCCCATCGCTATTGATTACCTCACCCACATACCGTGTTTCTGTCTGTCCGAGACGCTCGACTTCCTCCTTCCTCCTTCCCCGCGGCGCAAGGCTTCGAATCGAGCAACGAGGGAAACAATGGAATGGGGTGTCTTTGCACAGACTGGAACCCCCTCCTGCCCAGTCTCACCAGTGAAGAAGGGAATATTCTGGTGAAATCTAGATGGACTTGGGGTTTTGTCGGCAATCACACGATGCCTGGACATTCAGGTTTCTCCGAAAGAAAGGAAAAAGGAAATCTAAAACAATTTCTCCTGTATTCTTTTTGATTTTGTTTTTTCCTTAAAGGGGACCCAGGGACATGTAGAATTAGGAATTGCCACAAAATATTTTCCCTTCCCTTCAGCTCAGGGGCACTGTGAGCTCGAGCTGACTAAGCCAGTGTCTAAAACAGGACGCCCTTTCCCCGAGCAGCGTGCATAATATCACAGGCTAAGCTACCCGGTCAGGTCCTCTGGGGAAAGATGGGGTTTCTGCCTGAGAATGTGCTTCGAAGGTGTTCGCTTTGTTCCAGCGCAGAGTGCTGGTGGCTTTGGAAGAGTGCCCTAGTGACCATTTTAAGTATGGCCGGAGAACGTGTAATCAGCTTCCGAGGCCCGCAGGAAGGCTCCCAGGACAGCTTACCACCCAGAACCTTTGGGGGATCAGCCATCTCTCCTTTGCCCTGGTCAGGGTCACCCCACCTCAGAACAAGCATGAACTTTTCACTCAAGGTGGGAATGGAAGGCTTGAAAAATGTCAACTTTATTTTCAGCCCTTCCATGAACTGGTTTGGCTTGCTTTTTCATTGACATACCTGCATTTCCAGATTACAGTTCGGGGGGAAATGTGGCCCAGGTATACAGGGCTAGAGAGCCACAGATTTAACTTGCCAAGGGTTGCATCTGGTTCTTGTGTGAGTTGCAAAGGAGGGATTTATACCCCTTATACTTTGGTCTTGGGGTGGTGGTGGGCAGGAAATATGGATGATTTCTTGATTGGCAATGGGGATAAAATGTTAATGCTTTTTTCAGGGCTTAACTGCTTTATCCTTTTCTGCAAATCAAGAAGGGATCTCTTGGTACTTCGGTGCTGTGTTTGACTGTGGGAAGAGGCAGTTTTACTGTCCAAGAGCCCAACGAAAGGTGTTAATTGATTGGGCCAATATTTGTTACTTGGCATAGAACTTGAAAACAAATGTGTTTTGATTTCAAATGTCTGTGTTGTGCGTTCTCTTCTCTTCTCTTCTCTTTTCTCTTCTTTCCTTCTTTTCTTTCAGAAAAATCACCAGAATAATATATTAAAAAGAGGAAGTGCCGGGCAAAGTTCCTTGTGGGATTGCTTGTATGCAAATACTGGTGTGACTGACGGTCATGACTTTTGAGTGATTCATGACCACAGATGGGTGGGTATTCATTCATTTGGTCAGTTTTAGTCCACAGATTTTTACCAGAGTGCCTTGTCTGTACTGTGTGAGTGATGAGGATGCAATGAACAAAGCAATTCTTTGCCCTTAAAAAACCTTTATGTCTCGTGTTTCTTTCTGAAACCCCCTGCCCCTGACTTTGGTACCAATTGTGCATTTCTGGTTAATACTAAAAAAAAACAACTGACTTCTGGGAGAACATTGGATCCAATGATATGTCCCATGCTTCATGTGCCAGTGGGTAGTAGGTTCTGAAGGGGATAAGAGAATTAAGGCAAATAAGAAGACCTAGATAGGGCTGGTTTTAGGAACCACCGAGGAAGAATGAACTGCATAATCCTTGCATAAGCACAGAGCCCATCTCCCAGATGAGATCTGAATCGGGGGATCAGAGAAGCAGCCGGGTTCGCAGAGCCCTTCCTGAGGGCATCCCATACACATAGTCCTTTCAGTGAGGCTGTGTGTTCCTGAAGTGACTTCCACCCTGACATCTGAAAGCCTCTGACAGCTCTGGGGAATGAGATCAGGTATAGTCTTGGGTGTTTCTCACCCTGTTATTATTTTCTATGGGTTTGCAAAACAAGTTCTGGGTGATTAAGACTTCCCAAACAACCATTTACTGAATGCTTAAAAAATAATTTCATTTTCTTGGTGGTGGTGACTTGTTAACTGTTTTAGATGAGACGGACCGCTGAGGTTCTAGAAGTCAGGACATAGCTGCCCCTGTCATAGTGAATTGTTTTTTTTCCACTCATCACCAGCATTTGGCACAAAACATGGTACAACATGCGCTTCCAACATTATTTGTCGAAAGAAATAATAAAACCTTCAAATGGTAATGGATTTCATTCAGTAGGTAATAAATCAGATTTGCATTTTTAATCTAGAAGGGAATGATTACCAATTCCTTAAGACCCCACACAATTCTTTTGATCTCTCTCTCTTTTAATTTTCCAGGAAATAGCTTTCAACCGCCTAAACCTTGTCTATTGAATTCTCAACCGGTTCTTGCCCTTATCATTGTTGTGACACCAGAGTACGGTCCTTCTTGCTGGTGACTGTTGAAATGAGATGATAACTTCCCAGAAACTGCCTAGAAATAATCATCATTTTATTACCCTTTGAAAAGAAGATTGATAGAAAAGTCATTTGAAAGATGGTTCATTACCATGCCTTAGTCTGATTTCTTTACTCACATCTCTCCAAAGCATGAGAAAGGGAGGATTATTCTCTGAGGTCGGAATTTGAAGGCTGTGTGTTTGCCTCTTTGAAGTCTTGGTATTTAATTTTCTGTAGTCATTTCTTGGGCAATTTTCTAAGAAACTAGTTGAAGCTAATTTATCATCAGTTAAAGTCAAATGACAGAAAAGATTTTTTTTCCCCCTTAACAGTCTTTTATTCCACAGAGGTTAGCTTCTGAAGGAAAATGAGACTTAAAATAACATTGCAAATCTCCAGCCACATGGGTGGGTCCATAGAATAGAAAACGTTCTGGAAACCACACTGTTTTTGTTTTTGTTTTTTTTTTCTTTTTATTTCCCAAAGTTATTATTTTGTGACTTTTATTTCCAGACCATGATGTACAGATAAAACATATTTTTGTGAAATGGCCTCCTAAAAATAATTACTGAGTTGCTTAATGTTTCAAAGAGAGATTTTTAGTCCTCAAGGGGAACAGACCTTGGTCTGTATCGTTGGTAGATTTTTGTATAATTTTATATTTAACCTTTCTCTTAACCCCTAACTCTGAAATGGAGATGAGATGCTTACCTTTTCAAACAAAGGTGAGGAATAATGAGAGAGTGTTTATAAAGCCCTTGGAGAATCTCACTTACCAGGCTTCTTGTGAGCATGGGATCCAGTTCAATAAATAATAAGGGGTTTTCATTTTTGATACTATGTGATCATTATTTAATGTTTACAGAGGATGCTCAGTGGACCTGTTCCAGTGTAAACACAAAAGTGGGCTCTGCTATTTCTCCATTTCTGACGGGAAAAAGCTCACTGCTCCTTTTTTGTTTTGAAGCTTAATTAAATAGCTTAAAACCAGGAAGTTCCCCATTTCACAGTGTCTCGTATTTCTTTTGCTTTTCAATGTATTTAGGTTTATGCAGTGAATTTCTTTTGCCATCTTCTGCCCAGAGAAAGTCTTCCAGAAGAAGTAGAGCGCAAATGTGGCGCCATGATCGGTGACGTTTCTGGGAATAAAAGGAGAGCAGGTTTAGAGTCTTGATGTTTATAAAGCTGGATGTCTTACAAAAATTTTAATTAATGGTGACTTGAATTTTGTCATATGGGGCTGTTTAGTAATAAGAAAATTCCAGCCTCTAGCTTGCCAGCATCTTTTAGCAACTACCGTTGGCCATCGAACAACTGGTTGGAAGTGTGCAAGCCCACTTATACATAGTGTAAAGGATGGCACTATAAATGTATTTTCCTTATGATTTTCAAAGTAACATGTTCTTTTTCTGGCTTAGTTTACTGTAAAAATAGAGTTTATAATGTATGTAACGTTGAAAATAGGTGTTAATTGGCTATTTATGTTATTAATAAGGCTTCCAGCCAAGAGTAGGCTATTAGTAATTAAGTTTTGGGGGATTCAAAAGTTATGCATGGATTTCCAGCTGTGTGTGTGGGGGAGATTGGTGCCCCTAATCCCTCCCTGCCTTTTTCAAGGGTCAACTGTAACCTCCTTTAGAATTTTCACCTTTCCCAGCCATTTTTTTTCATTGTGATACGTTAGTATCACCAAGTGCTCACAAGTATTATAATAGAAACCTTTTGGCTCAATGACTGTCCAAATGCCTTTCCTTGGAGGTGTTGGGGGGAACCATTATTGATGTCATGTGGTTGCATTTTGGATTCCAGTGAATCTTTTTATTTCCCTATGGGTCACCAACTAAGAGGTTACAGAGCCTGAGGATGCCTCAGTAACCAAAAGAAACCCTTGGTGTGTATTACGGGCTGAAATGTACCTCCCTCCCTTCACCCCCAAATTCATGTGTTGAAATTCTAACCCCCAGTACCTCAGAATGTGACTATATTTGGAGATAAGTTCTTTAGAGGTAATTAGCTTAAATGGGATCAATAAGGTGGGCTCTGATCCAGTATTATTGATGTTCTTACAAGAAGAGAAGATCAGGGCACAGACACACTCAGGAAAGATCATGTGAAGACACAGAGAGAAGGTGGCCACCTGCAGACCAAGGAGAGACACCTCAGAGAAAACTGGACATGCCAACACCTTCATCTTGGACTTCCAGCCTCCAGAACTGTAAGGGAATTAAGTCTTTTTGTTTAAGCCACCCAGTCTGTGCTACTTAATTATGGCAGTCCTAGAAAAGTATGATAGTTTGTTGTCATATTTTGGAATTCTCTGTTATCTTTAAGATTTTGTAGCTAGGGACTTGGGGAGCAGAGATGCAAAGAGGAGGAGGAGGAAAAATGATTGTTGGGTGTGTGCATCTGTTGGGGATGGGGATAGAGAATACCATGGGTGGTGGTAGGACTACCACCTGCTTTGTTGAGAGAGTAGAGGGTGGCGGGTTCTGGAAGATCACATGAATGTTGCAGATGAAAACGAATGGGCTGGGCTTCATGAAGTTGGATGTTTGCTTACTGTTAAAGCGCTTCTGGGGATATCTTAGGGGATATGTTGGGAAGAGAGGTGCAATCCTTAGTTTTGTACAACTGTTAAGTGTATGTCCTACTCAAGAAATACTTATGGAGTCCTACCATGTCTTATGTCTGACACTAAGGTTAGACTTATTAGATAAGACCCATTTCTGTCTGCGAAGGTCTCCAGGATAAATAAGGAATTTACAGTATTCCTTGCTGTAATTTTACAGTGCTGATCATCAGTGCCCAGCACTAATAACAATTAGAATGATAACTTTTTAATATCTTTATTATAGGCAACATGTATTGAGCACTCATGTTTTAGGCATTGTGGTAAATGTAGACTACACATAATTTCATTTATGTGAACAGCAACCTGATGGCTATGCTCATTATAAAGATTTGAAAATGCTGGTTGTAAGTCAAGTAACTTGGTTAAATTAACTACCCAAGGGGGAGTTAGGAGTTAAAGCTAGATCAACTCAGTAACATAGAAGGCTAGGCTTACTAGCCAGAGCACTCAGAATTACTATAGTATGCTTGAAAATGGTTAAACACTTATGTAGAAAATTGAAGGTGACACAAAAAAAATGGAAAAACATTTTCTGCTCATGGATTCGAAGAACAAATACTATTAAATGCTTATACTACCTGAAGCAATTTACACATTGAATGCAATCCCTATCAAAATACCACCAGGATTTTTCACAGAGCTGGAACACACAATCCTAAAATTTGTATGAAACCACAAAAGACCCCAAATAGCCAAAGCAGTCTTGCAAGAGAAAAGCAGAGCTGGAAGCATTACAAATCTGGGATTCATGTTCTATTATAAAGCTGCAGTGATGAAGACAGTATGGTACTGGCACAAACACACAAACACAGGTCAGTGGAGCAAAACAGAAAATCTAGAAGTTGACCCTCAACTCTCTGGTCACTAATCTCCAACAAAGCAGGAAAGAATATCCAATGGAAAAAAGACAGTCTCTCCAACAAAGGCATGTAGGGAAAACTGGACAGCTACATGCAGAAGAATGAAGGTGGACCACTTTCTCACACCACATACAGAAATAAATTCAAAATGGACAAAGGATGTACATGTGAGACGGGAAGCCATCGAAATCCTAGAGGAGAAAATAGGCAGCAATCTCTTTGACCTCAGCCATAGTTACTTCTTACTAAATGTTTCCTGAAGCAAGGGAAACAAAAGCAAAAATGAACTATTGGGACTTGAGCAAGATAAAAAGCTTCTGCACAGGAAAGGAAACAGTCAACAGAACTAAAAGGCAGCCTTCAGAATGGGAGAAGATATTTGCAAATGACGTCCCTGATAAAGGATGAATATCCAGAATCTATACAGAACTTACAAAACTCAACAACCAAGAAACATTTTGCCCATTAAGAAATGGGCAAAAGCCATGAATAGACATTTTCCCAAAGAAGACATACTGATAGCTAACTAACATGTGAAAAGATATTCAACATCACTCATCATTAGGGAAATACAAATCAAAGCTACAGTGAGATATCACCTCATACCTATCAGAAGGGCTAAAATTAAAAACACAGGAAACAACAGAAGTCGACAAGGATGGGAAACAAAAGGAGCCCTCTTACACTGTTGGTGGGAATGCAAACCTGTGCAGCTACTGTAGTGAACTGTATGGAGATTCCTCAAAAATTTAAAAATAGAAGTAGCGTATGATCCAGCAATTGCACTACTAGGTATTTACCCAAAGGACACAAAAATACTGATTTGAAGGGATACATGCACTCTGATTTTTATAGCAGCATTATCAACAATAATCAAATTATAGAAAGAGCCCAACTGTTCATTGATTGATCATTTATATGCATCTCTATATATAATATAATAATGGATTATTAGCCATAAAAAAGAACAAAATCTTGCCATTTGCAACAACGTGGATAGAGCTAGATAGCATTATGCTAAGTGAAGTAAGTCAGAGAAAGCCAAATACTGTATGATTTCATTCATATGTGGAATTTAAGAAACAGAACAGATGAACATATGGGGAAATAGAAGAGAGGCAAACCATAAGATAGAATCTTAACAATACAGAACAAACTGAGAGTTACTGGAGGAGAGGTGGATAGGAAGATTGGTAAAATGGGTGATGGGTATTAAGGGCATTGTTGTGATGAGTAGTGGGTATTGTATGTAAGCGATGAATCGTAAATCCTATACCTGAAACTTAAAAGAATCATTAGAGCATCCATTCCTGAATAGGTTAAAATGCAGATTTGGAAGTCAGGACCTAACTTAGGCCACCAGATGAGAAAAATCCAAATTGGCATCTATGGAATGTTATCTTGTGTCCTCTGCATCTTTCAGTATCAGGAGAATCTTTCATGCGTAGTTAATGGCCATTTATAAACTATGCGAGTCTGTGGTAAAGCTACTCCCTTTTGACATCATCACAAGGAAAGTGCAAGATGATGAGTGGGTTCTTTGAGTCCAGCATTTTTTGTCTGCTAGTGAAATTTTCTGCCTCTACTGTAGTCTCTCTCTCTCTCTCTCTCTCTCTCTCTCTCTCTCTCTCTCTCTCTCTTTTTGCCTCCCTAGACAATTAGATTTTTTTGGGCAGTACAACAACTAACTATTGGATAGCATTTAATGACATTCCAGTTTATCAGATTATAGTGAAAAGTAGAATCTATGCAAACTACAGAAACTTAATTAGCCTGATCATCACAGTGTGTCCTCAGAGGCCTTGCAGGAGGGATTATAATCAGGGGGGTGCTTGAAGTGCATGGAATCAGAACAAAGAGAGTTAGATAAATCAAATATTTACTAGTGTTGGGCTAAGACATCCTGTTTCATCCCATCTTCTCCAGAGGGATGGGCCTGCTAGGGGGAGTGGAATATCAAAGCCTACAAAACTCCAGACTGATTCCAAAGGATGCAACAGAACTGCAATTGATTATCAGCTTTAGGAAATACAGACCATAAGAAGAAAATATTTCTTTTTTTCTCTTCCATTCTTTCTCCCTCCCTTCCCCTCCCCCTACACATTTTCCATTCTCTGATTCTCTTTTTACCTCTTTTTATACTACATTGACTACAAATATAGACCAAGAAACATCATTTATTTTGTAAGTGAGGTGCCAGTTTTTCCAGAAATGTAGAATCAGAAAATGTGGTAGCTACAAAGATAGATGAAAGTAATGAGGTCAAAGACGTTGTGCTTCACCCAAAGTTAGTAGAACTGTTGTCAGAGGAAGGACTAGAACGCAGGCCTTATAAGTCATCATCACTTATGTTAATAATGATCAAATTTGTGTTAAGGCAAATAGTGTTCTCTTGTTGCAATCAAACCTTTCTCTGGGGGCGCCTGGGTGGCTCAGTTGGTTAAGCGACTGCCTTTGGCTCAGGTCATGATCCTGGAGACCCGGGATCGAGTCCCACATCGGGCTCCCTGCTCAGCGGGAAGCCTGTTTCTCCCTCTCTCACTTCCCCTTGCTTGTGTTCCCTCTCTGCTGTGTTTCTCTCTGTCAAATAAATCTTTTTTTTTTTTTTTTTAAAAACCTACCTTTTTCTGTTTTCCTGCAAAATATTGAGATGTTTCTGCGACTAAGTTTTGAACTTGGGAATCTTTATATGGCTGTCATTAAGATGACTCAAATGAGATTTAATCGCCTATGCTTCTCAGTATGTGCTCTCAGAATTCTAGTCAAAGGTGATATTGCAAATTAATGATTTTAGCAATTCCCTTTATTTATTTGTATGTGTGTATGTCTGTATAAGTGGAAAGCAGCTATTTGAATAGTTTGGCTTGGGTAACCATTGAAGATACTAAGTGAAAAGATTCTGTAAGACTTGGATTTCAATGAGTCTGTCAAATATTCATTTATTGAGGGTGATTTGTGATTATTCCCTATTACTAAAAAGCCTCTTGGCGCTGTGGCATGCCTTTAGTTTTCCCAGGATGGATTACAGGGAATAGCAGAAAATTCTCTAGACTTTGGAGCCAGTGGACTCCGGTTTGAACCGAAGCTTTACCTCAGAATAGTTTGTGACCTGGGGCAAGTTGTTGACTCTCTCTGAACCTTTATCTGAACACAGTAGGATAATCTGGTAATTCACTGACTTGTAGTTCTTGCTGTTTTCTCTCCCAGGAAGATAGCTGGATGCACTGCCCTCAGGGTATTAATGGCTTACTGCCAGAGTGCCAAAGCCCCCAGTATAACAGCCTCTCACTAAGACTTCTGGAAAATTTATGGGGGCTGGAACTTGGAGTTGATGAGGCAGAGGAAAACTACCCTGGGAGAAAGAGGGATTCATTCCTGGAGATAGGAAAGATGGTGGTTTTTTCAAGAGAGGTGTAGGACTTGGGAAAGGGCTAGTTCATGGATTTCAGAAGGGCTGACTAAGAGCTAAGGCCTGAGAAGTCGCAGGGAGCGATACATGTCCATGCTAGTCATGGACCGAGTGGAGCCTCCTATCTCTCAGCGAGTCCTGTGGGCTGGGACCACAGGCCTGATAGCCTTTAGGCTCCCTGTTTTCCGAGTGCCCAATAAACTACCTCTGTTATTACATATTTTATAATTGTAAAATAAGAGATTGACTCTTATCATTTTAGAGAGAGGGGACATCCTTCTAGATCTAGAAAACTAAGGAAATGTGCCATTTCTTGTACCTGAACGTTATGGAGAACGTTGTCTCTGCAGCCTCAGCTCTACCAATAGGATGATTCTGGGAATGAGAGATGATGTACCTAGAGCACCTAGGACAGTGCCTGGCACAAAACAGGCTGAGAATTATTAATAATTATTATTTAGCCATATTTACTTCATCATCAAAACAACCTTCAACGCAAGATTGGTGGAGCTAGAGTTGCTTTCTCTCCTTTTAAAAAGTAGACTTTACTTTTTTAGAATGAGTTTAGTTTCACAGAAAAGTTGGACAAGAGGTGCAGGGACTTCCCATATACTCCTTGCCTCAATATGTGCATAGCTTCCTCCAACTGCTTCTCTTTTCAAGCAGAAGAGTAATAGGATAGCTCATGAGATTGAGCCTAGAATGCCGAAGTTGGAAGAGTCCTATATCCGGGAAATCTAGGCAACATCAGTAAATACAAAAATGGGTGACTTAACACAGTAGACACTTACTTCTTGCTGTCTTAAAAATCAAGGGCCCAGGCTGACAGTGGTTCTTACATTTTTAGCAGATGGATCCCAGGATTGCCCTTGGGTATCCGCAGCCCAAGTGCCAGAAGGGAAGAACGTGGAGGAGACACAGGGGAGGTTTTACGGACCTTCCCTAGAAGTGAAGCACATCCTTTTGTTCATACCATTAGCTAGAACTCAGTCAATCACAGGGTCATGCCTACCTGCAAAAAAGGCTAAGAAATGCAGTCTAGCGATATAAGAACTAGACAAACAGGCATGTGATGAATAGCTAGAAATCTGTACCAAATTATGGATTATCTAGTCTCATCCAGTTCCTCATTTGATTGAGGGTGGCTCTGAAGGTGGACTGTTTTCTGGTATGGCTTTGGAGAGTGGATTTTTCCCCTCCCCTTCAGAAATCTTTAATTAAAAACTCTCCTTATTTAGGACAGAATCCATTTTTGACTAACTCCCCGTATCTTGCACCAGGCATCTACAAAATATCATCAGATATACTCCCTTTTATTTTCTTGTAATTCATTTATAATGGCAAAAATCTGGACACAAGTAAAATCTAATTAGAATGAGAGTAGGCTTTATCAAGCTCTGTTAGTTTGGTGACAGCTGTAAAATATGTCCATTATAACTTCCCTTTTGCTGCTTGAAGCGCACCCATTTTGCCCCTTACCATCCCTCTAAGCAACTTCATGTGAAACCAGACATATCTCGTCCTCATTTCTAGATTGTACACAACCAGCTAGGAGGCATCTAAGCAGTGAGGTTAAGAGTAGGCATTTACATAAGGAGTCTATTAATATACTATACAAATGAGGGTCCTGTGGAGAATGTTAATTCATTTCTTACACTGAATGGCCATGATCACTGTAAATTTTCAACATGGCAAGAGCTAAGATGGGGGCGGGAGACTTGTATGTACATAAAGGATGGGAATTGACTACATTTTATGAAGAGAATTTATTATCGTGTACCTTTCCCACAAAGTAGAAGACCTTAAATGGTGCTTTGACTTTAAAGCTTGGGTGCATACACTTGAAAAAAATTTTTTTAAAGATTTTATTTATTTATTTGACAGGAACACAGCTAGAGAGGGAACACAAGCAGGGGGAGTGAGAGAGGGAGAAGCAGGCTTCCCGCCGAGCAGGGAACCCGATGCGGGGCTCGATCCTGTAACTCCGGGATCGTGACCTGAGTCGACAGCAGACGTTTAATGACTGAGCCACTCAAGCACCCCGAAAATGATTTTTCAGAGTCATCTTGGATCATTTCTTGAAGGGCAGTGGGTGGGGGGAATTGGAACATTTTAATAAAATATTTCAGTTTATCAAATTTTAAAAGTGAGGCCATTTCTAGAGTATTTTGGTGAAAATTTATGATCTCTTTTTTAAGCTGCCTAAGCACCATGGCTGATAGTGTATGTAGACTAGACTAGACATCTTTTTTTTTTTTTTAAACCCCTTGCCCACCCTCCCCAGTGGCTGCTCAATTACTTTATTGTTTGAGTCATTAATTTATTGATTTAACTAAGATTCATTAAGTGTCTAGCATTTGCCAGGCACTGTGCCAAGATCCGCAAGGTGGGTACTCACAGGTCCGCGGTAAGACAGACATGCTTAAAAACTTCACTGCACCGCTAACTACAACCAAGGCATTCACAAAATGCTTTTGGCGTCAAGTGAAGGAGGGACTCCCTGGCTCGAGAATGAGGGGAGGCTTCTTGCAAGGGCTCAAACTTGCACTGAGTCCTGGGGACTTGGGGCGGGGGGAGGAGCATGTCCAGCAGAGGGCATGCCACGGACCAGGGGCATCAGTGTTGGGGACCAGCTCCTGTGGTTGCTTTTGTGGGGGAGAGACTGGAGGTCGGGGGTGGGAGAGTGACTCACGTGGTCACTTGGACAAATGAAAGGTTTTGAAGAAAGGTTCTTTGGACCAAAATCTATTTCTTACATATAGTGATTTAAGTGACATGTGTGGGAACAGGGGGGAAGGAAGCCCACTTTTATTGACTCAGCCGAGCTGTCCCATAAATTCATTCTCTTGCTCCAAGAAATCTCATAAAACAGTGAACAGGACGCCTGGGTGGTGCATTCAGTTGAGCATCTGACTCTTGGTTTCGTGATCTCATGGCTGAGAGATCGGGCCCCGTGTCTGAGTCTGCTTTCAGCCCAGAGTCTGCTTGAGATTCTCTCTCCCTCTGCCCCTCCCACTCATACTCTCTCGCAAGTAAATAAATAAATCTTTAAAAGCAAAAACAAATAAACAAAAGCATCATGTCCCCAGCATAAACCGCCAAAGATTTCTTTGGCTGTGATTTGCTTTTCAAGGTTGTTGGCATGTCTTTCATGATCTGGGTGTCCTGGTCTGAAAATCTGAGGACTGGTTAGTAGTCCTCAGAGTAAGAGGACCAACTGTTTTAGTAAGATACCAGTTTCATTGTACCTCAGGGTCTTAACTGGGAGACTCAAGAGAAGCTTCCTGAGAAAGAGTGTAGATACCCATGACTTTAAATAATGGAAACTGGCCTTGCCTCCATTTCATTCTTAGAGAAAGCAGTGACAGTGGGGAGTGAAGGCCTCTGGCGGGGAAGTAGCATTTCAGCTGACCAGGGAGGGCTTCTCGCCATGCAGTGGGCCACTGGTCCTCCTCACTGGGGCCATTGGCTATCCACCCCCTGGGAGGGGGAGGCATCTCCTGATGCGTGCTCTGGTCACAGCGTGGTCTGAGCTTTCTTTACCAAGGCAGGACAAGAGCAGGAATTTACCAAAAGGAATAAAAAGAGATGCAGTAAACTGTTTTTACTTTGGCATCAGCTTTCCCAAAGTGGCTATTTCAAAATGCCCTAATCCGGCACTGCCTTCCAGTAGTTTCTCTTTTCCTTCTAGCATTCACTGACTGATTGTATCAAACCACTGTGGGCCTTGTGCCTGAGTCTCATTTCTCTGAGTCCTGCCCCTATTGAAAGCAATTCTGACATCCTGAGTAAATGTTTACAGATGTACCTTTGACTCCTGCAGAGGAAGTATTTCATTAGATTTTGGAGAATCAGCTGAAAATTCCATTGGCCTCTGGGCAAGGGAGGATTCTGTCCAGGCCTCCCATCAGTGGCCACATGCCTTCTTTTCTGAGAGGGGGAGGCCAGGTAAATCAGCAATACCAACGGCTCAGCTCCCTCTCTTCTGACAGAGAGAACACCCATGCCTTCTCATCTTATTTTTGGCCTCACTCAGGTGTAGTCACCTCCCACGTGTCCAGCCAGATCAAGACACTCAGCCCAGCATCCATCCTGAGTCTTTCAGCCCCAGCAAGGACTTGAACTCGTGGTCCCAAGAGCAGGATGGATTAGCGCTCAGGGCTCCCACGCTGACTCCATCAAAGCTTTCCTGCACACATCTCCATTATGTGAACAGCTCTGTTAACCAAACCTATTATCTTTCCCCCTTGGTTTCAAGTTGAGGAAGGGAAAGCAACTTCTTTAATGGCCCACAGATTGATGATTAACATTTTACACGTCCCTGCTGCTAAGTAAAAGAACTGCTTTGTGGACAGTGAAAACGCCTCAGAGAAAGAAATGGGAGGCAGCTTAGTTTATTAAGTTGTGCTGCTTCATTAATCACCATCTTTTTTTATGGCGGTGCTTAAAGGCCCATCCATTGTACTTCTCGGGAATGGGGTAGATCAAAAACAAGTGCTTTTAGTGCACCTTTGACATCTGGCAGAGCAGCCGGCTATCCACGATATTGCTCTCCAGCAGTGTGGGGAGCTGCACCGACTGCGACCGTGCTGGCCCTTCTGATCTAAGCTGCTGCGGAGGGCAATGAATTACCTTAAAGGAGCTCGGCTGCCGAACTCCCAAGTTTTATGCTGGACCCCTGCCAGCTTCCCCACTTTATGAGTATGAACAATCAGACTATTGAACTGATTTGACTTTGCCACTCCCGGAGCTTCATTGCCGCGAGCCCGGGATGTCATGATGGCAATGCCACGCTCAGTGCTACTCGGACTCGCACCCCTCCTTGTTAGCTGAAAAACTCTTCCGATTTGCAGCAAGGGGGGAAAGAGATCCCATGCAATCAGATTCAGCTCTGAATGTTATTTCCATTTAACACTGTGGAACTAGGTAGTGTCCCAATTGTTGGTTTTTTTTGTTTTTTTTTTTTAATGGTAAACTCATTAAAAGGCGGGGTTCTTTAGCCAGGAGGCTTCTAGCACTGGTGTGGAAGGCACCTGCCTCGTCCTGATGCAGTTTGGTAGGCGCACACACGGACATGCGTAGAAGCTCACGTCCATAACACGTACCCACCTACCTACTCCACAGGCTGGCTCTGGCTTAACTTAGTGTTGCCTAAAAAGGGCATCCGGTCCAGTCACAGTCTGAAAATGGGCAAATTATGATGTTTAAAACTCATGTCATTATATACTCATTCTGTCTCTGTGTGAAACTGAAGGTTTCAATAGGTTTGGTTTCAATAGATCCAATAGTTTCAATAACTAAAGCTAAGCTTTAGTTATTATATATATAGGTTCTGTGTCAGAGAACATATTTACTTTCCGGATTTATTGCATGTAAATTTCCTCTATTTTGAAAGTAGCATTTGTATAGGGAAGAACAGTCTAATGCTCATTGTAGGAAAAATTCAAGCAGTGCAGTGAAGAATCCAAAAAGAACATCCAAGTCATCAACTATCTTACCACCTACAGATTCCAATTATTAAAACTATCCAGACTTCTCAGTCACTATACCCTCATTGACAGATTGCTTCATTCATTCATTTTGCATCCATATGCAAATCTAAATGTTAGAACAGTGTGGAAAATGTGATCCCTGTTTATACAGAATGAACACACAGCACACATGTTTTAAAAAAATGCCCTGGAATATCGATCCCCTATGTTTCAATACTTGCTTGACCCTGAGCACTAGCTTCAAAATCTAGCAGACATCCTAAAGGATTTAATACCTCAACTCCTGATTTCCCCCCAAATCTATTTCTCCTCTGTTCCCTCCCATCTCAGTTAATGCCTTCCATCCTTTCGGGTGCCGAGGTCAGAAATTTTGGAGTCAACATTGATTCCTCTTCTTTGTTTCACCCGGCATCTGGTTTATTCACATGTGCTCTAAGGTTTGCTACAAATGTATTCAGTGCATGATGACCACCCTCCAACGCCAGCATCACTGCTCACCTGGAGGCCTGCGATAACCTTCATGTTGTTCCCTCTGACTCCTGCCTGCAATGTGATGAAACTCTACCTTTGAGGAGTGTCACCTGCTTTTATGTCCTTCAAAAATATGGTGACACTGTTGTATTTTGCAAAGAGCAGGTATTTATCTCTAGATAAGCCTGTGGTTGAATGCTAGTCATAGCGGTTACTAGCCATGTGACCTTAGGAAATTCATTCTTATTTTCTGAGTCTCTTGGGTTCTTCATCTGTAAAGTGAGGTGAAGAATGGTTACCCTCTGGGACTCTCAGGAAGACTAAGAGAATTTACACTAAGTAGCAATAGTCTGGCACACAGTAGGTGCTCTGTAATTGTTTTTACATTCCCTTGCATTTATTTAACTGGGATGATGTCGCGCTCTTCCCGTGGCACAGAAGGCCTTCACCTACACACCTCCAGCTGCGTTCCCTAATTCAGCTACGGCAA
Organism: Spilogale gracilis; assembly: GCA_004023965.1. Taxonomy (NCBI): domain Eukaryota; kingdom Metazoa; phylum Chordata; class Mammalia; order Carnivora; family Mephitidae; genus Spilogale; species Spilogale gracilis. The sequence continues at coordinate 30,813 of PITA01002716.1, read as the reverse complement.
ACAGCCCATCTTTCCCTAAATCCACACTCCCTGCCTCCTCCCAAAACATATTTAAGACCCTCAGCTGGCTTCCCCCGTGCCTTATTTCAATCTCCCACATTGTCACCAGATTGACTTATCACATACGGAAATTTGGCAATATTATTAATGCCATTCTTCTAGCCCACCAAAGGGTTTCTGCTGCACCTCGAATAATGCCCAAACTTCCCAACGTGAGTCCCCTTTACCTCCCTGGGTGCAGGTTACGGTATTTTCTGCCTTGTGCTTCCTTCCTTCCTCTTGCCTTTGCTATGTTACCCCTTCTGCCATCTTCTCTTTGAGCACTAAGTCTTTAAAAATCCCCGTATTTTTAAAAAACTTTTTTCAGTGTTCTAGGATTCATTGCCCATTCCCCACACCCAGTGCTCCATGCAATAGGTGCCCCCCGTACCCACCACCAGGCTCTCCCATCCCCCCATCCCCCTCCCTCCAAGACCCTCAGTTTGTTTCTGAGTCCAAAGTCTCTCATGCCTCATCTCCCTCTCTGATTACCCCAGTTCCCATTTCCTTTCCTTCTCCTACTATCCTCTATATTACCCCTTATGCACCACAAGTAAGTGAAACCATGCGATACTTGACTTTCTCTACTTGGCTTATTTCACTCAGCATAATCTCTTCCAGTCCAGTCCAAGTTGCTACAAAGGTTGGATATTCATCCTTTCTGATGGAGGCATAGTATTCCATTGTATATATGGACCACATCTTACCCACAGCGAATATCATTCTCAACGGGGAAAAACTGACAGCCTTCCCTCTGAGACCAGTATTTCTTTATTGATATGTAGTCTAATGTATGAATCTTAAGCAAACAGACCGATGAATTTTTGACAAATTACTCGTATAATCATCATCCAGATAAATAGAGTGGACAATTCCATCACTCCAGGAAATTTTCTCATGTGTTATTCCAGTCAATTCCCAGCCCCTATCTTGGCACAGATTTCTATTACTGTAGATTATTTTTTGCTGGATCTTGAACTTTCTATAAATGGAAATGGAATCACAAGGTATATATACCTTCGTGTCTGATTTGTTCTGCTTAACAGGTTTTGGGGATTTTTTTCTGTGTGACTGTGTATAAGGAGTTTTATTTCATTTCTTGTTTTTTTGCTAGACATGAATATTGTATAGTGGTGTCTCATAGTTTTAATATGCAGTTCCCTGCTATCTAATGATGTTAAATATCTTTTCCTATGCATGCTGGCTTATTTCTCCTTTAAACCAATGTTTTAAAAACTACAGGTTTAGTCCAAAGATGAGTCATGAATCAGTTTAGTTGCTTGTAAGCCACATTTAAAAGAAAAAAGAAAGAAATAGGACAAATTATCATAGTACGCATCAGAGAGACTCCTACATGGTAAGGGTAAGTACAGTTTTGTGAAACTTTTTCAGTTATTGGCATGATTGTGTGTATGTATGTGTGTGCGTACTGAAAACAATTACATTTGTGAAAAGAGTTTAAAAGGGATTAAAAGAAATTATTTAAATTTCGATGAATGGAGGTACTCACTAGGCACAGTGAAGGATGGAGAATGGATTGGGGGTAGATGGAAACAAACATCATAACCTTTTAAGGAAGCTTTACTTGCTTCCCCAAATAAGATGCCTCATCTCTGATGTTATTTTGCTAATGTTTTGTCATTACTGAATTTTGACTCCTGATTGTGCTTATTTGTTTCCCCTAAATATCTACTTCCATTTTCCTTATATTTCTTTCTGTTTTTTTTAAGTTTATTTTAATCACCTGGTATTCATCATGATTAAGTGCCTCCCTTAAACCCCATCACCTATTTCACCCCTTCCCCACTGGGAACCATCAGTTAGTTCTCTACAGTTTAGAGTCTGTTTTTTTCTTGTTGCTGTTGTTGTTTTATTGGGGTGGGGTTGGGTTTTTTTTAAAGATTTATTTATTTATTTATTTGAGAGAGAGGGTTTGGGATGGGGGGCTCAATTCCACGACACTGAGATCACGACATGAGCTGAAACCAAGAGTCAGGCACTTAGCGGACTGAGCCACTTCAGGAGTCTGTTTTTTGGTTTGTCTTCCCCTCACTCTCTTTCTTCCCCTTTGGCCATTTGTTTTATTTCTTAAATTCCACATCTGAGTGAGATCCTTGGTTATTTGTCTTTTTCTGACTGAGTTATTTTGCTTAGCATGATACTCCCTACCTCCATCCATGTTGTTGCACATAGCAAGATTTTATTCTTATGACTGACTAATACTGCGTTTTGTGTGTGTGTGTGTGTGTGTGTGTGTGTGTGTGTGTGTGTCCATAAATATATCTTTATCCATTCATCAGTCTAGTGGACACTTGGGCTGCTTCTATGTCTTGGCTATTGTAGAGAACGCTGCTATAAACATTGGGGTGCATGTATCCCTTTGAATTAGTGTTTGTGTATTCTTTGGGTAAATACCTGGTAGTGTGATTGCTGGGTCTGAGGGTAGTTCTGTTTTTAACTGTTTGAGGAACTTCCATCCTGTTTTCTAGAATGGCTGCACCAGTTTGCATCCCCACCAACAGTGTGAGAGGGATCTCCTTTCTCCCCATCCTCACCAACACTTGTGGCTTCTTAAATTGTTGATTTTAGCCATTTTGACAGGTGTGAGAGGATATTATAGTTTCGATTTGCATTTCCCCGAGGATGAGTCATGATGAGCATCTTTTCATGTGTCTGTTTGCTATCTGTATATCTTCTTTGGAAAAAAAAATGTCTATTCTTGTCCTCTGCCTGTTTTTGATTAGACTATTCATTTTTGGAGTGTTGAGTTTTATTTTGGATACTAACTCTTTATCAGATATGTCCTTTGCAAATATCTTCTCCCATTTGAAGGTTGCCTTTTAGTTTTGTTGATTGTTTCCTTCACTGTACAGAAGCTTTTGATTTTGATGAAGTCCCAATAGTTTTGTTCTTTTTTTAAGATTTTATTTATTTATTTGACAGAGAGAGGCACAGCCAGAGGCGAACACAAGCAGGGGGAGTGAGAGAGGGAGAAGCAGGCTTCCCGCCAAGCAGGGAGCCTGAGGTGGGGCTTGATCCTTGGACTCCAGGATCATGACCTGAGCTGAAGGCAGATGGTTAACGGCTGAGCCACCCAGGCGCCCCGCCAATAGTTTATTTTTGTCTATGTCATTTTATATAGCTGTCTTTTGGTCCTATTTATCTTTAGTCATAATTTGTTAGCCAGATATCCTTATCATTCATCTTATGTCTTTTATCTAGCATTTTTACTTGTCTGAAAAACTATCTTTCTTTCAGTTCTTAAGGACAGTTTCACCAGATAGAATATTCTTGGTTGGCGGTGTTTTCCTTCAGCACTTTGAATGTATCATTCCCCTCCCTCACTGGCCTGCAAAGTTTCTGGTGAAAAATATGCTGATAGTCTTATGGAGGCTCCCCTGTATATAGCAAGTTGCTTTTCATGTGCTGCTTTTAAGATTCTCTCCTTGTCTTTAACTTTTAACAATTATGATGTGTCTCAGGGTGGGTCTCCTTGGATTCATCTTTTTGGGAATTTTCTAGAATTCCTTCATCTGGATGTCTCTTTCTTTCCCCAGGTAGGGGAGTTTTTCAGCCATTGTTCCTCTGATTAAGCTTTCTGTCCCTTTCTCTCCTCTGTTTCTCGGGTTTATATAGTGCACATACTGATCCAGTTAATGGTCCTATAAGTTCCTTAAGCCACATTTTCTCTCTCTCTTTTTTTTTTTTTAAGCATTTGCTAATCTTATTGGATGCATTCTGCTGTCCTGTCTTAGAGTTTGCCAGTCTTGTTTTGTTTTCAGCTTGACCTGGTCTGCCGTTGAATACCTGTGCTGAATTTTTCAGTTCAGTTACTGTGCTCTTTAGTTCTGTGATTTTGTTTGGTACTTTTTAACATTTTCTGTCTCTGTTGAAATTATCACTGTGCTTACGCATTGTTCTCATGGGCAACTTTATAACCGTCTTTTGTATCCTCTATCAGATAAATTATTTCTCTCCATTTCATTAAGGAGATGTCTCTTTCTGGAGTTCCACCTTGTTATTTTGCTTAGAATATATTCCCACGTTTCTTCATTTGCCCTCTCTGTGTTGGTTTCTATGCATTAGAAAAAACAGCCTCTTTTCTCAGTCTTGACAGAGCATTTTCATGTAGGAGACGAACCTCGTCAGTCATCCTGGCACTCTCCCTTGTCTCGCAAAGCTTTGTGATTGTCCAAGACACCTCCTTTGTTCTTGGTGCCTCGCAGTGTTTGAAGGTATGCCAAGACCTCCAGTGTCCAAAAGAGGAGGATCTCAGTGAGCATCTAGATGGAAGGTGATGGGAAGGTGGACCCTTAGACAATAGCTGGAAAAGTATGGCGCTAAGCCCCTTCTAAGGAGAAATTGGGAGATGGGTGTTTTTGCCTGCTTTGTCTCATCTTGGCCTTGGTGGATAGCTATAGGAGGGTGATCCTACATCTGCTAAGAATTGCTTCTTTGTTGCTACAGGAGATCCAGGGACCCATAATCTGGGCAGCAGCTGCAAAAACTGGAGCATAGACATGTGTTTAAGCTCCTTCCACATAGTTACTGGCGATTTAGATTGGAGTAGAGGGAGGGCGGGGAGGAGGTATCTGCTGGTTTCCCAGTCTCTGGGGAAGATAGCAGTCAGCTTCCATTTTGATGCGTAGGTATTGCTTCCCTAGTTTTTGGATTTCTTTCAAGGGAATTTGCTTGCTCTATGTGTAGCTGCACATTTGGTATTTTTCCTGGGAGGAGGGGCATTCAGGAGCCTCCTATGTCATTTTTAGATGCCTTCCATGGAAGTTGATTTGAATCATAGCTAGACATTCTTTTAAATACTTTGAGTGATTACATCAAAGCTTTTAAGAAAACATTTAAAAAAATCTCTAGGTTTATTTATTTAAGTCATCTCTACCCTCAACACAGGGCTTGAACTTACGACCCCAAGATCAAGAGTCACACGTTCCTCTGACTGAGCCAGCTAGGTGCCCCTAAAAAAGAACATTCACAAGCCTATATTTATCCAGTCTTCAGTATCAAAATCAAAACAGTTAATTTTGATTCTTCTTTATAGGCAGTGAGTTTAGTATCTTTGTTTTAAAGGTGTGTTCTCTACTTTTTAATCTTCATTAATTTTTCCTGGGATTCCATATTGTATTCTGTACATTCAAATGATTGTGTCATTTGAAACAAAAGCTCTTTTTTTAGTGCTCCATTTTGTAATAATAACTGAAGTAAATATTTAGATTCATCAGTTAACTTTTGTGATTATGTTCACAGCCTTATTAAAGGCAGTAAGGTATAAGGTCTGTAAGTTTGAGATTTAAATCCAGACTGCTGCCATTCAGCTTCTGGTACCATTTCTTACTGACGATGATTTTGAGCAGGAAAGTGAACCTCTGGGAGAGTGCCTATCATATAGCAGGCACTATTAGCTATTATTATTTTCTGTTTTCTTTGTGTTTGGCTTATCCTCCAGTGTTTTGGTAAATGTCTTTTTCTTTTTTTTATGATTTTATTTATTTGACAGAGAGAGACACAGCTAGAGAGGGAACACAAGCAGGGGGAGTGAGAGAAGAGGAAGCCAAGCAGGGAGCCCGATGTGAGGCTTGATCCCGGGTCTCCGGGATCATGACCTGAGCCGAAGGCAGTCGCTTAACCAGCTGAGCCACCCAGGCGCCCTGATAAATGTCTTTTGAAAGTGTATTCTTCATCCAGAAAAAAAGTATATAGTCACTATTATTCAGCAATCCTGCATATCTGAATGTTATTTATTTATTTATTTATTTATTTATTTAGTTAGTTAGTTAGTTTGCATCCTCACAAAGGAACAAGAAATTGGTGGAGTGGGAGTCTTGGGTATTGTTTTTTTTTCCCCCTGAAAACCAGTAAATAGTGTTTTATTGTCTTCTAGTGTTTCTTTGTTGCAAACGTCAATGCAATTTTTGTCCCTTGAAGGTGAATTGTTTTACCTTCTTAGATTAACCAGTTCAATAAATATTTATTATGCTGTTTCTGTGTATAAGATAGTTATATGCTTTAGGTCTGTAACTGTGAACCAAACCTGGTGAAGCTGACAACCTCCCTGGGGTATGGGGTGAGAGGAGGACCGTAACCCAATTACCCAGAGTTAGCTAAAATCCAAGGTCTGAGTGAACAGTTCCCACAAGACTGTTCTCACTTCTTATACTGATTATAAATTTAGGTTATTCACAAAACCACCTTCAGATTTGATAATTCACTGGAAGTTCTCACAGAAGTTGCTAAAGACTGTTTATTACAGGGAAAAGATAAATTAGAATCAGCCAAAGGAAGAGACATAGGGAAGATTCTTAGAGGGATACAAACTTCTGGTTGTCCTCTCTGCCTGGGGTCATGGTGGCATTACTTCCTCCTGACCACGGCGTGTGACGGTTTGCAGAGTGTTGCCAACCCAGGAGACTCACCTGAGCTTTTGGTGTCCAGAGTTTTTATTGGGCCCAACTGCATATGTAGCCTGCCTTGCTGTCTTTTAGTCTCTGGCCCCTCCTGGAGATTGGGCCACTACCTTTAGTCTTCTGTCCCTCTGGAAGTTGGTTGATGAGGCATAGTGCAACGTCCCCACCATGTTAGACCTTCCATTGACCAAGACCTCCAGACAAAGACATCCTTACTAGGACATTCCAGGGTCCCGTTGTTCATCTCCCAGTAGCCAACGGCAAAATCTAGATCTCTTTTTGGGGTGAGGTTAATTCTTCACTGTACACAAGTATGTATGCAATAAATGCAATGAGGAATAATAAAGCATGGTAAGAGGGATAGAGGGGGACATGGAGGTGCTTCTTTCTGTAGATGGTTGGCAAGAGAGGCCTCTCTTGAAGTCTGTTTTATACTTTTTTTTTCAGGGTCAACTCTGTCTTCTTGATCAACTCTCCTTAATTTTGATTAGTTTCTGCTTTTGTCTGCATTATTTCTTTCAACTTTATTTTATTCTAATTTATTGAACTGAAAGCTTAGTTTTAAAAACAAAACTTATATATCCACATATATATTACTTACTTGCTATCCCATAAATATTGGTATTTAGAGCTTAGATTATTTTCATTTCTAAATCATTTGTAATTTAAATTTTGATTTCTTATTTATCTAGGAATTACTTAGAAGTTAATTTTTAAATTTCTAGATCTAGGTTCTCTTTCTTTCTTTCTTTCTTTTTTCTTTCTTTCTTTGTGGTGGTATTATCTCTATTTTATTGTTTAAATTCTAATTTTTTCCATTGTGGTGTAAACTTTCTCCTTTTTGGAATTTATGGAGATTATCTTTGTGACTCAATACATAGTCCATTTTTATGATTGTTCCGTGTTTCTGAAAATAATGTGCATTCTTTGTTTATTTTGTACAGAATTAAATATCTCTTAGATCAAAGTTGTTAACTATGTTATTGAAATCTTCTCTAAATTTTTTTGAAAAAAATTTGATCTGTGATCTGAGATCTATGTGATTTTTGTTCACTGTAGCTTTTTCAGTTCTTGCTGGGAATGCTAGTAGATTCTGATGTATATATTTCCAAACTACGTTGATAAGTACATTAAAAAATACATGACTATTGAATCTTCTAGGTGGATTTTTTATTTTAAAAAAGTGCCGAATAGTCCATACTATAATGCTATTGAATCCTTTTTTGTTTGATTACTATTGATTCATCCTTAAATCATCTTTCTGTTAGCCTTATCCAAGGCATCTTTTATTTGTAATGTTTCTGTGTCAATTTGTTTTAAGGTTCTCTTAAAACATGATAGATTTAAATTTTTACAAGACCCTGATTTGTGCCTCTACCTTTTAAAAGGGGAATTAACACATCTCTTATAAATTGTTCCTACCACAAACTTCTTTTTGAGTTATTTTATTATGATTTCTATAAATATGCTCTCTGTTGTTTCTTTTCTCATTCTTCCTCTAGGAATGCAGTGCATTGAATCTCTTTTTCTGCCTTATTGAGAAAGATTATAATTTTGTTCATATGAGCTCTGTACTTTTATTGTTAATTTTGTTCACTGAACTTTGTAGTATTTATTATGGTAGCGAATGAGACTTTTTTTTTCCATTTTGTTTCTTACTGATATAGCAGTTTAAAATTTCAGTTGCATATTTATCATCCCTGAAGCTGTTGAGATTTTCTCTTTGATTTGAATAGATTTTTTAAAAAGTAGTCTTTTGGATTTTCTAGATACTGTGTAGAATAGAAAGGTGATTTTTGCATTCCACACCTGAATTATGCAAGTACTGATTACAAATATGGATGATCCACCTATATTTTCCATAATGGGTTCTTGTGATGCTCAAATGAAGAACAGATGTGAGAGTCACTGGAAAGTATAGAGATCTCTGCCATGGTTGGGCACTGTTCTTAGAGTGGGTAATCAGTCATATGTGCTGATTCAATTTGGTCCCCCCTTTACCATGTATTTCCTTTTCCAATTATCTGTGCCCTTTTCAAAAGGTATCTGAGATCCTGTGCTCAGGGACATAGGAGATCTGTGGGAGCTTTTATTTGGAAATGGACTGTCACATAAAGCTTCCTTTTAAAGTCAGACATGAGGGTCTTTTTTGTTGTTGTTGTTTTTCGTTTTTCTGCTGGTTCTGACAACACATCTGTGGAATGCATGCATCTCTGTGGTCCCTTTGGTTGAACACAAAGCTGGGCAGATGCTTGCTTGAGCCCCAACCACCTGAGAGGCCTTTGTTCTCTGAGCGAGAGTCTCCAGACTGGGAAATCCAAGGGACACAATTCACTGCAGCTGATGGCAGGATTATGAGCTAATGATTTACTGTGAGACCAAGCTGTGCTGTAGGCACCATTTGGAATGGGAAGCCTGGGGATTTGCATCCCTCGGGTCTGAGGACCAGGAGCCAGGAGGTGAATTACGGACCAAGGCTGTTTCACCAGCCGGTGAGACCTTGTGATTCGGGTCCAGGGCAGGTAGAGTTGTGCTCATGAACAAAAGCCAACCAGGCGGGCTGGCAGCGACCTTGCCTATGAGGGCAAGGGTTATTTGCCTAAAAGGGCACTATCTTCCCATGAGGCAAGTGGAATCTTGGAGAAGATATCCTCTGGCTTCTTCTAGGTTGAGTTCCATGAACCATTTCCCAACCAGAGAACCAGAGAGCCTCAGAGAGTCTTATCTTTGCTTCATGCTCATCAGGTGTGTTCAGGTGTCAGAGCTGCTGGGACTCGTGTTGCTTCTTACTGAAAAATAATACATTCTTATCAAATATTAAGGTTAGTGATAAAATAATTTAAAACATAATTTTGTTTTAAATATTATTTCATCAGTGATTAAGTTCTACTATAAACTTAATGTTGGCCAGATCTTTGCTTTTCTGAGATCTAGCTTAAAGCATGCCAATTACATGTCTCTAATATCTAATTAAAGAAGTCTAAACATCTTCTGAAGACTTCTGTGCGTATCTGGATAGCTACATTCTCAAGGCCACATAAGCATTTTGAGGTTGACATTACTGAAAATCAGAAGCCACATCAACGGGGAGCAGGGTGTGTGTGTCCCACATTGTTCATTGAGCAGCAGCAAAAAACCTGAAACCATACAAATCCTTTGGGACATTCTTCCATGGAGAGTTTCTCATTGATCCTTTAGCCCATTGGTGCCCAAGCTTCATGGTTTCACTGATTCCTTTCCTGGTATCTTTTCTGCCCCTCTTTCCTCATGTCCTTCCTTTGTCTTAGAGAGCCTTGGGAACTCTGTACTCTCCAAAACAGTTCCATTGAGGGTTCTCCGTTTAACAGAAACTGTCTCCCTGAGCATGAAGTTGTGCTTGTAAGTAACAGACATTTTTTCCTAATACACCAACATAGGAGAATGGCAACCAGTGCCAAGATTAAAAAAAAAAAAAAAGATTTATAAGGGGAAACATCAGCTATTTGATCCAACTTGTGTGTGACCAGTTCTATGAGGCAGAATCGTACAAACACTGAGCTAAAAATAAGCTGCTCAGGTAGGCATTCCAGAGCCTCTGTAAGCAGCCTACTTTGACTCTTCTCCACTGATCTCCCATCATTGCTCACTGGGAACCCACTCGTCTAAGGAGCCAGGCAGGGTAGCAAAAGAGTAAAGAGTAAAACTAGAGAAAATATGTCTTGTCTAAAAGAGACAATTTTTCCAGCTGGGAATATGGGCACAATGTTGCTAGATCTTCTGCTTTTTTGTGAAAGCATCTGTAGAGTCCAGTTTTCTACAGAATTTTCTTCTAGACTACTTGCTTTCTGTTTGCTCTGGCTTCTTCCCCAGCCAGAAATACTCCTTCTTCTGCACAACATCCTGTTACCCTTCAGGGCTCAGTTCAGATGGTACTGTTTCTCTAGAGCTTTTCATTTTCTCCAACAGCTATTTCCACATGGTGATGACTCCTTCTTTACAGTTTTCAGAATCTTCTCTGTAAATACTTCTTTCGAAATGTATGGCTGCTTTTGTTTGCCCTCTGCCTGCTCTGCTACACTGTGGAAACCTCAAGGACAAGGACCATGTTGACTACCTCTTTATCCTTGGGGTCTGGTGTAACGCTTAGTACATAGCAAGTGCCCAGTGTTTGTTGAATGGATGAGGGAAACAGACATGACTTCAGGATGTGGGGCTTGCGCTCTGCTTTCTTTCAATCTGCTTATTGTTCAGATTGGTTTTGTTTTTTTGTTTTTACAGTAGATCGCAATGCCTTGCATTTTGGCAGTTCTTATCTCTCACCTCTGGGGACTAGTTTCCAGACTTTGCTTCCTCCGCTTACCTACCCCCATCCTCAGTCAGTAAGATGGCATTTTACCCAAGCATGTTAGAAAACTGCAGGGCTTTAGGTTCGTAAAGCATGCTGAGGATGGGGAGTACTGAGGAGGAGGTGAGCACATTCTAGATGGTACTACGCAGCATGTGTATGGATCACAGCTCCAGGACAACGTCCCTGCCATTTAGCAGGTCCCGTTTATGGCCACGCGGATCTGTAAAGAGATGGTTACTTCCATTCTCCCTCCTTCTGGTTAAATATTTTTAGCTGGCTGTGAGGAAGTATAAATTCTCAGTTCATGTTTGAATAGAGAAGTGGGACATTCTTTCTCTGGGAAAAGTGCATGGAGGATGATGGGAGATTTGGGAATGGGTGGTCATATTTGAATCTCCAAATTCCCACTTAATTCACTGACCTCTTAAATGCCTCCTGCAGCATTCTTTAAACAACTTTTTCTCTTCCCGCCTGCCTTGGTATTTTCTAACGCCGCTTTGACCTCTTCACATTAAGAACGAGTTGTGTGATGTGTGTATTGTTGGCTCACACAGACATTCAAGAAAAAAACTTTTTCTTTTTTTCCTTGAGATTGCGTTAGAGTATCTTCTCATTGAATGGGTGGGAACTTCCAAATATCACTGGAATGCACACTATATGAGAGGAAGAAACTTGTCTGTCTATTCATTGCTTTTCCCCTAGTTTTTATTAGCTGAATTGTGTTCATTAAGAAAAAGACAGGTTGGTTGCTTAACCACCCCCTCGCGCCCCCCCTCCTCAGAATGTGATCTTATTTAGAGATAGGGACTTTACGGCAGGGTGGGCCCTAATCCAAATGGCTTCTTAAAGGGAGAAATCTGGACACAGGTGCATACAGGGAGCATGCCAAGATGAGGACGGTGTTTCTGTAAGTGGAGAAACACCGAAGATTTCCAGAAAACCCGAGAGGTTAGGTGAGAGGTGCAGAAGAGATTCTTTTCCACGGCCCTCAGAGGGAAGCCCCCCAGCCAACACGTTGGTCTTAGACTTCCAGCCCCCAGCACTGGGAGACAATATATTTCTGTCCCCCGTTTGTGGGGGACAGTTTCTCACAGCAGCCCTAGCAAACTATTTTTGCCATGATTGACACGCTGTCTGGCCATAGTAGGTGTTCACTAAGTAAGAGCTGAATGAATGAATCACCATGTCTCCCCCCCAGGGGAGGTCTCGGTTGTGCCTAGAAATGGAATGAAGCGTCTGCGTTCCCATCAGCGTAAGCCCCGCATGTTTCTTCATGAGCTAAACTTTGAAAATGAAAATTCTCTTCTTTGGTGCTCTATGTGAGACAGACTAATCTTTGCTGGGACGGGGACTTGGGAGCCTGGGACTCAGCTTTTGACCTTGCAAAAGTCCTTGAAGGGATTACAAAGAGCCTAAAATGTGAGTCTGAACCCAGAAGAGGGAAAAATGGAAAAACACAGATGATTATCTCAAAAAGTGTCTTTCCACAAAAGACAGAAATTGTTCTGTTCTTCAATGTAAGATTTGGGATCTGGTATTTTCCCTTGTTGGTCAATATGCACAAATCAGTGTGTATTAAGCATGTCTTTTTATTGTGATGCTTTGACATTTGGGGCCTTGCTGACCCTGCAAAGACTGAAGACTCCGCCCTCCCAGGGCTCACCGTTCCTCTGTAGTCAGTGAGGCCCCTGAGTGGCCTCTTTCAAAGGCACTGTGACCACTTCAGAGTCCCTGCCCCAATCACTTCTTTTATTGGGCTCTCACACTCTGCTCCCTCTCCCCGCACCCTAATCGCCCCAGGGCCAGGGACCCAGGAGGACCGGTGACACTTCCTAAACCCAAATTACCCAAATCCAATTCTCCAAATTAGCCAACCTTAAACCTGCTTACCTTGCCATGGAAACCACAAGAAAAGTTCTTTTCTGGGTTTCTCCCTCACTCCTTCTGCCTCCTGACCAACCTGGTGCTTCCCCCACGGCCTTGCAGGGCATGGCATGGGTGCCCCCTTCTCTTGGAAACTGTTCACAACAAACTCCTTGCAGTGGCAGTCGTCTCCTGGCCTGTCGGCCTCATTGTACCTGAACAGTAACAAAACCGATGTTTTTAAAACACAAGTGTCTGTAAAAGCCATGTTCTGAATGCACGGATGACTGATATCGGTGATAGAGACAGAATCCGTGATTGCCGCTCGTGTCACTGATCTGTGTCACTGGTTGTTCCGAAGAGCTTCTTCAAATGAACAGTACGTGTCTCTGTGAACAGATTAAGTTGTCAGAGACGTTTGGGATCATGAAAATTTTTAGTTTGTAAGACTGGGAGTCAGGAGTGAAAGATGATGTATTTTACTTAAGGCATTGATAGAACAAAGAGGTTTGGATGCACTGCCTAGTCTCAGACCCAGTCGAACCAGCTATAAGTGGGGGAGGGGGCTGTAAAAGATAGGTGAAGGTTTTGTCTCACTATTAAGAAATTAACATTTTTTGAAAGCAGAATGAACAATGATGGGTGAATGATGGGTGATATTGAGTTCAAAGAGTAGAGTTAAATAGAGAATAAATGATCATGTGTAGGCACATCTTGTTTGTTTGTAGTTAGTGTAGTGGTTGTAATAAAATTTATCTTTGCGTTTGTCCTCTTGTATATCCACCTTTTGTGGTCCATAAGAGCACAGTGTATAGTTGTCATATTTCATGATTTGGATTTCCACTGAACAGTGCCTGGCATATAGTAGTGAAAGTAAATATTTGTTGGATAAATGCTTTTTATAGTACGTGATAGGAAATCAGAGATTTTCTTGGATTCTTTTCACATTTATGTGAGGACTGCTAAGTGTTTCCAAAACCTGGTGTCTTTTCCGTGTGGGCATACAAGTGGACTGCCCTTTCCTTAGTCTTTGCTGTTAAGTGGCATCATGGGATTAATTCTGATTGGTGGAATGTGGATAAGCCTACTCTGTCCAAACCTACTTGAATCTTGCATGCTCTTTCTTGCTTGCCTCATCCTCTGGCCACATGCAAAGTATCTGGTGTCTAAGGTGATATGTTCCATGACATGGGGCTCCCCATTTTGACTGTTGCATCAGGATTGCGTGAGTACAACTACAGGAATTTCTGTCTCTTAGAAAGCAGTAAGTTCTCCAAGATTTCTTTCGTGAGCAGCGAAATAGCACAAGGAGTGCTCAGTTCTCCAGATTCTTTTCCTTTTTTTTTTTTTCTTTTTTAAAGATTTTATTTATTTATTTGACAGAAACACAGCAAGAGAGGGAACACAAGTAGGGGGAGTGAGAGAGGGAGAAGCAGGCTTCTTGCCGAACAGGGAGCCCGATATGGGGCTCGATCCCAGGTCTCCGGGATCATGACCTGAACCGAAGGCAGTTGCTTAACCAACTGAGCCACCCAGGCGCCCCTCGCAGACTTTTGTGAGACTTTGTGACTTGATCAGAATAGACAGGGGGACTGTGAGAGGAGTATGTCAAGCCCAGGCTTTTTTATGCTCCTAGTTTAATTGCAACTCAGTGAGCTATTTGGCTACAGTGAAGTGTGGGCTTTTTTCTCAATGACCACGTCTAACCCAGGCCAGGTCCATGAGGACACAAGAATTTCTAGAAAAGAATTATCCATTAGATCCTGGAGAAGGGCAACTCTGTAGGTAAGAGCCCATGGGATAATGTTTGCAAAGGCAAATCTAGCTATCTCCTTTATCCCCTCCTTGTTCTCTGTTGGGGAAAAGAAAACGATTAGGCAAGACTTTTTTCTTTTTCTTCTTTTAATTTTGTTCAGCATTAAAGGAGGGAACTTCATAAACATTGATTGTCATTTACAGAAAACATTCAGAAATCATGTGTGCATTATCTGGGAATGCTAACAGTATTCAACTAATAATTTACAGGACATAAAATAAGGACAAAAACCTATTACATTCTAAAGTAATATAAAACTTTTTTTAATTGTTAGGGAGTGCTGTTTTATTCTATTTATTATAATAATAATAATAATAATAATAATAATAAACAACTCAATGCTTACTTCCTAAATGACTCAGGCTGCAGTTTTACTCATGTACACAGAAATTAGGGCTTATATATTAAACAAGGAGAGAGAGATCAGAAAAACTGTAGATTTTAAAAACTAGATGTCATGGGGTTTTATTTGTAGTTTGCCTTTTGCATCTATAGGCCAATAATAATACATGGTAATAATGTGATTAAGCTCCAGAAAAATCAATGGTGACTATAGGAGGCATTATGGTTTTAAAAAAGTATACTTAACTATGCATCTCAGGGCGAATACTTTTACAAGTGTTTGGCAACGCAGCCTTCGAGCATCGCCAGCAGTGGTGTGCATGCTAATAAGACGTATCAACTGCGCTTCGCGCCTGCCCCTCCAGGTGCAATCCTGGTTGGTAGGCCCAGCCGAGCCCCATGCTGGCAGCCCATGGTTCCACCCGCTGGAGGACTTAGGAGAGTCGTTCTTCACTTTACATGTGTAGGCTGGAGCTAACAGAAAAATCAAATCTCTGAATGTTGGAAGTAGATGAAAATCATTTCTCTCAATCCTAAAAGCAGGGAAGCATTGTCAGGGATTTAAAAAATATTGGAAAGTCTCATTTAAATCTAAATATCTTTTTTTATTATAAATCAATCATCATAAAATACTAGCCTTTTAAAGTCATATTTGGGATGCAGGAAAAGCATCAGGCTCATCAGACTTGCTCCTGCCTGTGTGGTTACAGCCCAGGACACCTTCGATCTTCCTCCCTCTCGGTGTCTCCCCAACCCTCCCCCAGGTTCTTTGCAATATTTATTTGGTGAAGGTCAGTTATGGCTTCAGCGAATGAGTGATCTGACCTCAGGTT
Organism: Spilogale gracilis; assembly: GCA_004023965.1. Lineage (NCBI taxonomy): Eukaryota > Metazoa > Chordata > Mammalia > Carnivora > Mephitidae > Spilogale > Spilogale gracilis. The sequence goes on along the minus strand of PITA01002716.1, from coordinate 15,174 downwards.
AGTCATAAGAAATCAACGTGTACAAAAATATTTTGTTCATCAGAAAGCAGAGTTTGTGTTCCTTAAGCTAGTCCATGCAGAAAGGATTTGGACAAAGCCACTTGCTACAAGGAAAGATGACTTACTCAGGCAACTTTTTTTTTTTTTAAACTTTCTTTCCTCACATTGTCTAGTTCAGATAGCGTTTGCAGGTCTTGGGCCAATCTTCAATACAAATTCTTTGGAGCAGATTTAATGGACAGCCCTGTCCCTTTCTTAGCTGTATTACAAAAAGAAGTGTACAGTTAACACCAATGACCCGTCAAGATGCTTCAACTGTTAACAACCAGTTTCTGAAAAGTACATAACACGCATAACACGCAGAAAGGAAGCAAGTACATATTTGCTCTTTGTTGGTTTTCCCCCTCTAAAAAAATTGTTACAAAGTCTTAAGCTTAAACAGACATAGAAAAATCATTGTATTCACTGTCTCCAGGTATTTACAGCAAAAATTACAGAGACAGCATACATTGTATTAGACCTTCCACAAGCATATATTAAAAGTAATTACATTTGAAAAAATATTTTAATTTTTCCTCTACATTTCTACAATACGTACTCAGTTTTTTGTGGGTGTAAGTTTGCACTCGTGTATGTGTGTGTGTGTGTGTGTGTGTGTCCCTCAGATGAAGCAGACAGTACTGTGCTTGGATGTGTGATGTGTAGCTCTGCAGACATCCCTAGCATGTGTCTGCGTGTGGTCGCAACAGGGGCACGCGATGCCCTCCACCGGCCACTGCCACGAGAGTAGGGTTTAAGAGGAGGATCATGCTGCCCAGCTGGGGTGTGGACACCCTGCGCCTCCCTCAACTGGGTCTGTTCAACGCCAGTCACCTTGTGCTTTAGTTTTGGCCATGAGAACAATCACTGAGCTGCTTTTTCTAATCCACTGGAGGTCGGGCTTACAGTCATGCAGGAGGCGAAGATTACTATGGGCAATTCACTTCGGAGGATTTTCAGCAGCTTAGGCAAAAAGTGCACAAACAGACAACCTCCATCTGCTGCCTAGGAATCCCAGGTCCCGCACTTCAGAACACTGGGGACTGCGTGATCATGACTACAGAATACATTCTGCAGATACAACTAAGGGAGAGTAAAAACATGTCACAGATATTGAAGCCACATATCGAAAGAGACACATCGAGACTCAAAAGCGTAAAAATCGTGCGCTTGATGTTCAGAAAAGTGGCAAGAAATCAAGCCACCTGGATCTATGGAGCTAGGACTTTGGGCAAGACGAATAGAGATGTCTCTTATGAGCCATCGGTAAATGGAATTGCTTGCGTTTTTAGACTGCTTTTGTTTTTTCAACGGAACTCTTGCTACATCCTCCGGGAGTGACAGTCGGATGTGGAAACCCAACTGAGTCTCAGTGGGCAAGAGCTCCGCGGCCACCCCAACCCATTCTCATTCATGCGGAGTCCTGTCTGGTCAGACTTACTCCAGGAAACAGGCCCCTCCATTCAATTTTGCTTTAAACCGGAAGTCGCCAGCTCAGACCCTCTTCTGCTTCAGAGATGTTATCTGTTTGGTCTGCCCTCAGCTCTAAATCAACCAACACCACTTCCAACCAGAGACATTTTATAAGATTCAGAAGCGTTAGCGGCACTTGGGCTTTAGCTGGCCGTCGGACGTCCCTTTTCAGATGGGGCACTTCCTTACCAGCTGGCCGCTGGGCTGCTCCTGGCTCATTTGCACCAACTCTCTGGCCCTTTCGAATTTTTAACCCTTGCTTCAAATGAACATGTACCTCTGGGTCCTGAGACCTGTCCCTGTGCCCCTCCAAGAAATAGGGTGCCAGCTCCTGCCTAACGACCCACATGGTTTCCCATACCAGGCTGTTGCTTTTACGGGCAGTCAGAAAAAAACAATTAAATACCACTTCATCTAAAGCAGATGGTGGGCTTCTGGTCGTCTTGGAGCAGGGGACTCTGGGCAGAGGTCCACTACAGACACATGCTGTCCCGTCCTTGCTGTGCTCCTGAATGGCGCTCTGTCGGGCACAGGCATCCTTGCCTGAATTTGCTGCCAACCGCGGTAACTTCACCGGAAGCAAACGCTTACGGAGAAAAGAGAGTCAGGAAAAAGTCATTTCTTCTAATTTCCAATAGCGGTGGACTTTTTCCTTGTTTCATGGAAACAAAGCCTATGCAGCAAAATTGACATCATCTGCATCTGACGGATGTTTTCGAAAAAATCTGGTTAAGTTTTAGGTTGTCCCTGGGGCGGAAGAATCGCTTTTGCATTCAAGCCTGGTGCACATGGGGTTGGGGAGAGTGAGCGTGAGCTGGCTAGCCGTGTGTGGGGGTTTTCTACGAGCAGTTCAGCTTGGCTGCTGGGAAGTTAGGTGTGGAGCAAGGCAGCTGTGATAGGAAATGTTCTCCTGTCTCCCTGGCACCTCTTGCGGATAATGTCTGGAGTCACTGGGATTTAATGTGTCACAGATTCTGCCCCAGAAGTTGCAGTACCCTAGAGACCACTATAGTCTCTGTTTATATCTACACAGTGGTCCTTTGTTCCAGAGCCCTGAAGACAGTATTCAAACGAGGGAATTCCAGAAAGGGTATGTCTGTAGAGTACATCTCTATTCTCAGCTTTCATTCTCTGGAGGGAAAAAAACCGCCACAGAATAAGGGATTCTAAGAGGACCCAAGTTGTGGACAGTAGGAGTACGTGTGGCATATTAAGCCAGATTTGGAATCCCTCCTTCTCCTGTATTCCCTCCAAAATTTGCCTTTCCTTTTGCAGATCACAGAGACACTGGAATTTGAATTCACACAGCTTTACCTCCCTTGGCAGAGTCCGCTAACACCACTTAGCGGTCTGTATTTTCCCTGCTCAGGACTTGTAATAGGAAGCTTGGATTTGCTCGGGAGACACATACTCCTATTATTAGGGCAGCTGGATTATTTGGCTCGTAGAAGATTTCAGAAAAGGAGACCAAGTTGTCCTTACTCGGGTGCAACTTTCCACAAGTCCACAGGGTTAACAACATGAAGTTACTGCTTATTATTCTGAAAGCCTTGTCAGAGAGGTCCTCTTACTGGCATATTTAATTTATGCCGTTTACATTTTGTTGTCATTTTCCTGTTTTACTCCCCCCCCCCCCGATGTATGTTTTTTAAGGAAACATCCCTGAGTGGGTAAAGTGCACTGGCGGCATCAAGCAGTGATTGTCGTTTACGGAGCATGAAGTGCAGAGTACAGATCGTGGGTCCTCTCGTCCAGTGTGCATTGTATTGTGAGGGTGGTGGGAGCCCTTGTGAGTCTTTGCAGGGAAGGGACAAAGATTGCATGTGGTACACAAAGTCGTTCTCAACCAAATTTCAAAATACCTCGAGATGTGGTCATAGGAGATGTTCAAAAGGTAGCTTTTAAAGACATCTGTCACCTCTGAAGGTATGACCTGGTTCTCTTCTCAGGGACAGGTTTGGCAACTGGGGCACAAAATGGAAATCTCTTTTCTCAACTGACGTGGGCTGAGCACGTACTGGCCTCCACTGTTTTGTTCTGGTTTAGTCTCTAGCTGCTTCCTGTCCCCTTGCTTCAAAAGGTTCCTGCCATCCCAGTGAAACGCTTCCACTAGTGGAAACAACAAACAAATTCAAATCCAGTACCTCCTGAGGCACATGTGGAGAACAATCCTTTTCCTACATCGCCCATGGGATGAGGGAGGCAAAAATTCTTAGCCACTTCATCAATGGAGCCAATTTAAATCCTCTAAGGTAGACTGGGAGAAACAAATGATTCCCTTTGCAACGGAGCAGGAATTACAGGCCTACAACGGGAAACACTAGGCCGACAGAACAGTGAAAACAAAGTCTGACATAAGTTCAAAGCTCAAAGGGAAACACCAAGTAGACACATTAAGCATTGCCTATCACAAGCCAATCATAAAACATACATTGCATTTGGAAACGGCTTGGTTTAATTGAGCGCCTTCCATTACCCTGTTTTCCTAGCAATCAGTAAAGTAATCTTTCCATTAGAAGGAAATATGACTCTTGGAATTAATTCTTTATACAAAGAGCTAGCAGGAGTGACATTTACACCAGAAACAACCAAGTCCCCGCAGCAGCATAATACGCAGTGCGCAGATGTCTTCTTAGACACCGAAGGTAATTTGGTTCAATGTAGTTAAATTAATTGAATATAACAGTAGTTGAGAAAGAGATTCATTATTTTAAAGCCTTTTTGTTTTTCCCCATTGGTTTGAAATTCATCAATCATGAGGTGGGAAAAGGCTCTGCTTTTTTAGAAGAAAAGACTAGCACTACTGTCTGATCCTTAAGATGTTCTGTGGCATCGTGGAGATGGCTCTCAAGACCATGTAACTTTAGGAGCGTGTTGGAGATGAAAAGGAAATCAAAGTTTCCACTGACGGAAACTTTACAAAGCAGGTGTGCACATGTGCGTGCATGCGTGCGAGTTTGCTGAGGATGATGGGGCGGGGCCAACTGGTGGCTGGGCTACACTTCCTGGAGATCGTGTACGTCATTGTCTTTTACACAAAGCTTGGCTCTGGCTTCCTTTTTAAGAACTTTTGTTTTGGATCAGCTAAGACCCAAGGCATCAGACCTCCAGAGCCCAGGCCGAACAAGCTGCTTGGGGTTTATGCTGTCCTGGTACTCGGCTGGCTTGAGAGCAGGTGCAGAGGGAAGCCTTGTCCTAGGAAGTCTGAATTCACCAGGCTTCATCTCACCTCTTGCATTCTGTATTTTGTACAAGTTGCTAACAACAAAAAAAAGTAAGCCCAGGCTGGATGGATGATGCAATTTCAAACTGCATAGGACATAGTTTTGGCTTTGGGGTGTATTAGGTCTACAGAATAATGCAGATGTGTTTCTGTGATCTGTCCGAGTTCTTGCTCTGTACTTACAGTATACCATTTTGGAGTTGAGAGAAATTAGAGGCCCCACACTAGAAGGACAGATAAAATCCTGCCTCCCCCTTTATTGCTGATTTTTCTAACAAACTTAGCAAAGGGAATGCATATAAAGAACGACTTCTTTACTTTGTTAGGTGCTCTTTCTACCTCTTCTTTGCCAAAAACAAAAAACACCACCCACACACAAAAGAAAAAACCCAAAAGCCCCCCCAAAAACTCAACCCAAACCAAAACAGGTTAGACAGAACATGTTTACATGAGATGGCATCCGGACCCTGGGTTCTGATTTCTGCTGTGACTCTAATTTTATTAGAAAAAATTGCTGGTGATCAAACCTACAGACTGCGTTTCTTTGCTGAAGATACAATGAGCACCAAAATCAGTTTCTTTCCCAGCCTAAAATCCAAAGAAAAGAAACAGAAGTGTTTTTGCATGTCCTGGTGAAAAAGAGGAAACAGTGATTGTTTTGTTAAAAAAAAAAAAAAAAGTCCTGGACTCCACAATATTATCTGTGGCCTAATTCTTAAAACAGGAAAATGGCTCCAAATACCTTTCCCCCTCCAATATTCACCATCCTGACAAGGCTTTGATGTCACTGATAGAGCTAGAGTTTTTATACAGAGCCTGGGCGTTATGTTTATTCCTTTATAGACTTATCTCTGAATTGGTACCATCCTGCCGTAGACGATAGTTGAAAAGTCTGGCTGGGAAAACGAAATCCTGATTGTCTTAACATAAAGGTAACATATAACGCAGAAGGGAAATAATATAAGAGAGCCTGACTGAGCCTCCGTTGCTAGTGGGTATGGTATTTTAAGCCACAGTGCATGTGCAGGTGTAAGTAATAATCATATATAATATTCTCAGATATTATATACTTATTACATACATGCACAGTGCTTTCCAAGACAGCTACAAATTTACACATGCATCAACTATCTAAAAACATAGAAATAGGTAAGCCTATTAAGTGGAATTTTCTTAAATTATATTTGAACAATTAACAGGAAAAGTAATCATGTAAAGTACCGCTCTGTTCTCATATATATCTACAATAAAATTCTATAAACAGTTGTCTCCCCAAACATACCCGAATAAAATAAGATTAAAAAAAAAAAAAGGATAACACCCAGTGTCCTCTATTTGTATATTTATGGTCATTTCAAAAACAAACAAACAAAAGAGCCCCACTCAGGTGCATATTTACATTCTTCAAACTGTAGCGGTGAAAAATAATTCTTTTAAGTGCAGGACATTCCTAATGTTGCAGTAGACATTTTTCTTAAGTCTTCATGAACACATTGCTTTTGTCTTAATGGTGATGCATTTTCCGTGACTAGGAGACAGTCCTCTGGTCGCCTTCATTTGCAGACGGTGGCACAGTCAGGATTAAAGAGCTCCTTGTATAATGGAGGAAAGAGTGTGTTCACTATGTCTGGATGTGATTGTTTGAATACCTGCAGCTTCTCCCCGTGCAGGTTGCAGACCGCCGTGATGGTGGGGATCTTGGCTATTAACTGCAGAGTGGGGAGAGACGGGGAGGGGACAAGGGGGAAGGAAGCTCATTAGTGCTCTGTCTTCTGAATCAGGGTCCTTCCTGGCCTCAGATGAAGGCAAATGGCTTTGGAAAAAGATATTCGGAAAGAAAGCAGGCTCACTTTCGGCTTCTCCTTTCTGACAAAACAAAACGCGCCTCCCACCCACATCCTCGAAAGGGAAAATAGAGAAAGCACGCAAGCCGGGCTAAGCTTCCTGATTTCACTGCTCTTAAATAAAGTGTGTATGGGAGGTAGTCGAGTCTGATCGGTAGGAGTGGGTGCTTTGTGACCAGGCTGACTGAGTCAGAATCCTGGTTCCAGAATAGCTAAGCGCTGTGTGGCTGTGATACTCTTTCTTGGTTTTCTCGTGTGTAAAATGGGCTTACTCACACACTTCCTTGGCTTGTTGTGTGGACTGAGGTAGTTCATGTAAAAGCGGTAAGGATAGTGTAGGCATGAAACGCAATTGTTAGCTGATATTATCTATCATTTCCCACAGATTTTTCTGATATGAATGTGAGATTTTTGGTTTTTGGAAGGCGACCATGTGAGGAAGGTGTGGTCTAAACTGTACGAGGCGGGAGCCATCATCCTCGGGACCGCTCTGAATCTTTCTTGTTCTTTTCTGCTGTAATGCATAACATGAGACCTCTATTTACTCAGGAGAGAATCGGGAGGGAGGTCACTGGCACTCGCTTCCTCAGGGAGGCATTTAAAAAAAACTCATAGGGGAATAGCCACATACAATCGCTAAATTTTGATATGTAGGTATCAAGTGGGATGTGATTTTTTGAGTTCAAATACCCAGAAGAGACAGTGGTTTATAATAATTTTAAAATGTCCACAGTTTGTTAAATACTACATAGGTCTTAGGAGATGAACAATTCTAGCTTTTAACATATTTATAATTTGGGGACACCTAGAATTCATCATCTTATGTCAGAATTAGCTTAAAACCAAATGTCATTGTGACCAAATTACTGTTGGAATAAGATGTGTTCTCCTGGTAGAGAACACTTTCATAAAAGGTAAGCCTCATAGATCATATAGCTGACCAAAGGTACACTGCAAAAATAAAATTAAATAAAACCTATCTAATCACCAGTTATGCCCATGTGCTCCCTACCCTATTCAATGGTAAGAAACCATTTCAGCCTTTGAAGTACAAGAGGAAACAGATAATTAGTTACTTTGTGGCTCTTAAAAATCAGAAATTTTCACTTTGTTTCCTTTTTACAACTAATGACTGTATAACCACACTTTGAGCGATTCAAAAATAGCATCAGGATTAGAGCTGTTGACATATTCATTTAAGGGATCTAGAACACACAAAGAAGTTTGGGGTTCAGACTTTCCATGGCTGTTTAATGATGGGTAGAAATGAAAAATATGAGATCTCTATTCACAGAACGCATGTTAAATTTGAGACTGAGAATCAAGACTTTGTTTCCAACAGGTTGCTACTTGAACTTGCAGCAGGCACTCTGATGCCGAAGTGCATGAGACAGCCTGGTTCTTGCTTATCACCTGCTTGTGAGGACAGACAGGAACGGCATCACTCAGGCCAAGGCAGACTGCAAAACTGTGGTGGGTGCCATGCAGGAATGGGCTAGAAGTGGAAGACAACAGAACTTTCTGTTCTTAAGGCTGCCCTGAGAAAGCGCCACTACAGCTGAGCTCTGCAGGGAGAGTGGGAGCTGGCGAGATGCTGGGCTACAGGATATGCCCCGGGGCCGTGTGCGGCGATGCCACGGCACCTGGCACTTTGGAAGAACGGAGCGGTGAGTGAGCATGTCTAGCAGAAAACGGGAGGGATGGCCAGTCGGTGCAAGTCAACGTTAAGGCTCTCTGGGAAGGGTTTGCAGCCGAATGAGAGCTGATCAGAGTTGCATTCTGAAAGAGTCACTTTGGGTCCAGGGTGGAAAACAATATCTCTTCTATATTTTCATAGGTAAAGGGTATACCAGGGTCCACTTCCCTGAAGTTCCTTGGGAAATGATCCAAGCTCTCTCCACCAGCTGGTTGACATGGATGGAGAGTACAACAGTTTGGAACACTTCTTACACATTATAATCTCCCCAAAATAGCTACTGAATGCAGAGAGGCTTTTTTTTTTTTTTTTTTAAAGATTTTATTTATTTGACAGAGAGAAACACAGCCAGAGAGGGAACACAGCAAGAAGAGAGAGAGAGGGAGAAGCAGGCTTCCTGCCGAGCAGAGAGCCCGATGTGGGGCTGGATCCCGGGTCTCAGGGATCGTGACCTGAGCCGAAGGCAGTCGCCCAACCAACTGAGCCACCCAGGCACCACCTGCAGAGAGGCTTTGAAAGCTTTCTATAGTCGCCTGCAGTTGAACTGATGATACATGGAGCTCCGCAAACTCCCAGGTGCGATTCTGCAATCCCTGTCAACCTTCACTCTACATAAGAATCACCAGAGCACTCCCTAAAAATGCAGATTCCTAGAAGCTACCCTCAAGGAGTCTGTGTCCGAAAGTCTAGGTGGCGCTCAGCCTCCATTTTGGAAACAAATGTCCCCTGGGACGCTGATGGACTGCGGCCGCGGAATGGAAGCTATCATAGAGGTTCAAATCTTACACATTTACAAATTGAAGAGTAAATTCTATATCCTATCTGAAACAGTCCTGGGAGCTCAGTGGAAGGTTTACGCCTTTTCAGGAGACAAGGACAGAATTTATCATCCTCAGAGAGGTTCCATTTGCTTATTAGTTCTGCTAGTTTGGTGGGGGCCAAGTGATAGAACTCCTGAGTTCCCTGGGGACACAAATACACCATAGAGAGGATTGGCCTAGTGATAAAAAAACAAAACAAAATAACCCCCCCGCAAAAAACCCCAAACTAAACCTATGGGTTTTAAATCCTGACTGCGTGGATCTGAATCCTGTCCCTGCTATTTTACCGCTGTGCGATCTTGGGCGAGTCACTGAATTTCTCAGCTTGGCTATCCATCAGATGGTCCCTACTCAGAGGGTTGTGTGAGGGTGAGCTGGGTCAGCCTAAGCTGAGAGACCAGTGCCTGGCCTGGGGTGAAGAGATACGGGTGCTAGGGGTTACGCTTCCATTCCCACATAACGCTTCCTCCAAGGAAAGGAGCAGTCAGGGTCATGCCTGTTCAACCCAATGACCCGGGGGGGCGGGGGGCAACCCAACTTAACCCTTAAACAAGCACTGGAAATTGGGTCGTGTGTTAATGCTGTAGAAATCAGCCATTTACTTCTGTTGAAATGAAAAAGCAAAATTGAATTTTCATTTTCTTGTAGCAACTAAAGTACCCTCATTTAGCAAACTGTGATTTATAAAGTGGAATCCTATATAAAGCATTTTTTTTGCTTCTTTAGGGAAGGGGAGGAATTGTCCTCTTATGCATTAATTTCTAATTAAATGCATAAGAGGACAACTCTTCCATAGTTGCTCATTTGCCTTGGAAATAATTACGTGTTTGGTTTAGGGAATGTGAATATGGACTTTTGCTTCTTTCCTGCCTCAAACTGGGGTTTAAGGAATGTTTGGTTCAGGACCTACTTCTTCCCTCTTTTATGGGATCTGGATCCTGTCACTGCTGCTCATCTGTACAATGGGCTAGATGATGACAATTGCTTTTGGTGAAGAGGACTGGCACCAAGGAAAGTAAAGGGCTTCCCTAACCTGTGTGCTCAGGGAAGAGGCTGATTTAAAAGCATCCAATCAGCTGCGGAAATAAAGATACTGATGGGACATCCATGGCTCCAGAGGCATGAAGGGCCAGGAGGCTGTGGGGAGGCAGCGGCAGCACTAGTCAGAGCCCAGAGGGCCTCGTGGAGGAAGCAGCAGGCAGTCACTGCTCATTAATATTCTGTACTGCAGCTGGGGAACCCCCATTTCAAAGGGAGCTCAGAGCAGCCTCAACGGCAGTTAATGGCTCAACAACTTTTTAAACAGCTGAGGAAGGGATCCAGAAGCACTTGGAGATGGAGGGGGTAGTCGATTTCAAATCATCATGAAATTTCTTCATGTTTAAATAATCCCCCTAGCAGGAGTAGACAGAGGGTCTAGAAAAAGGCATTTTCACATTCATCTCTCTCTTATGACAAGCATTTCTTATAAGAAGGAAGCTTTAGCTTATACCTACAGGGGTCTACAAGAAGAAAAAGCAGGTTGGAGAAATGATAATAATCCTGTGCTTCTTTACATAGGGTGGTTTTATGAGAAAATCCACAATTGTATAACGAGTATGTTTGATGTGGAAAAATGGAACACAAAGAGGGTAAGACATAGTGGTCTTGCGCATCGGAGCGCAGGCCCTCAAGATGCCCTCCAGCCTGAAGCAGAAGCCAACAACGGATTGAGCAAAGTGGAAGAAACTTCTGAAGCGCTGATAAAAACCGGCACATCAAGTGAGACTAAATACACCCATTTTGCATGCCCATTCGCTTTTCTTTTTTGGGGGTTTGTCTGGCTAAACCTGGACACTTGGATTAGGATTGCAATATGAACTTGAGATGTGTGTCTTGCTGTGAGCCCCCTGACCTCTTCCTTGGCATCCATGCTGAACCGGCTGGCTAAAGTAAGAGCGGACACAGATTCAGCTGCCGCTGGGAGCTGGGATCAGACTGAGAGTCAGCAAGTTACCTTGAAATGTATTAGAAACGACAAGTAATTGAAGAAGCTATGAGATAGCCATATTTCACCATGTAGACCAGGGAAGCAGAGTTAGCTGGTATTCAGGGAGGGAGAAGAATGAAGGAGATGCCTCGAGAGAGAACATGAGACGGAGAATTATGAAGGCATCTCGACTCCTTGTTCTAGTGCCTTCCTGAATGGTGGCTGGATTTTCATCCATAGGTTCTGGGAGATCTCTCTCCATTCTTTTCTTTTCCTTTTGCTTATGCTAGTGTGAGTTGGTTCCTATTACTTGTTATCAAAGAGTTCTAAGGAATATATCAACTTCCAACCTGATGCGTGCAGAGTCACATGAAGGCCTCTCTTTCTCTTTTTATTAGAGCACAAGCCAGGGAGAGAGGCAGAGGGAGAGAGAGAGAGGAGGAAGCAGCCTCCCCGCTGCCTGCCGTTTTCCGCCTGGCATCTGGCACAGAGCACACACTCATCACAAACGTGCACTGAAGGAGAAACCGGCCCCGCACAAAGCTACGCTTCTTGAGTATGGATTTGGAATTTATAAACTTGGGTGATGTGCTGAATTGTTTTCTATAGTAGTTCTGCCTCTCCTTGCATGATTTTAAAGCATAAACACCATTGTAAGGAAGCCGGAGAAGCCGGAGCAGGGCTCCCGAGTGCCCTGATTCACCCGGGTGGTGGTTATGTTAATTGTGATCAGTCACTGAGCTATCTATCCACTTAACCATTTGAGAACTCTTCAGCATGTGTTCTACTTCTAAAAAGCATAGCAATTTTGAAGAATGAAATTCCTAGCCAAGTGGAGGAATGGGGAGGCTCCTCACTTGGGTAGGGCTCCTCAAGTGCCCACTGAACAGACTGCTCTTCAAGATTAAATTGACTCCACTCCCCCTAGAGCCACCTACCAACTGAAAATTCTAGTGTAACACCGATTGTCTTGCAGGAAGAAAGCAGGCTTTAGAGAAAACATTCCATTGCTAATCAGGACATAGTCTTTTGACCTCATTGAGAAAGCAGTGAAGATCAATGGAGATGACCCTGTGCAGTATCCGTGGAGCTCTTGGTCAGTATCTGCTCTCCAGGCTCTGTCGTGAACCAACATGGTGGGTTTTGTTTTTTGTTTTTTTCTAAATGTGTATCAAAAGAGCACCATTAATGCCACAGTGACCAGGGATGATTTCTTTCCAGTAAAACTTTAATTTATTAACATGTGAAATAGGGATGTCTAGGCCTTCCATCTTGTAAGCTTTTATTTAATAACTTGGTTCTATTACAACAGAAGAAGACACTTCCCTATGGTGACGAAGTTTTGCTATTGTTATGCTAGAAACGGACTTAAGAAGTTAGTGTATCAGTTGGTTTGTACTTCTCCCAGCTCAACCCATCACAGTTTTCCCAGGGAAGGCTGGAACTTTCCAGATCTGAGAAGGAGATGAACCTCAAAGAAACAGACTTGTCACCACACGGTGCAGTTATTACTGTCCAGGATAGTCTCTTTCCACTCTTGACTTGAGGTCTCCAGTGTGTTTTCATTAACAAGGTACAACTTCACACTAATACCTTATAGATGAAGGGATGTGGTGGGACATCTTCATAGGCAGCAAAGGCTTAGAGAGAGTGACCAGCAGAACAGCTAAAATTAACAAGCCAGGAAACAACAGATGTTGGCCAGGATGCAGAGAAAGGGGAATCCCCCTACATGGTTGGTGGGAATGCAAGCTGGTGCAGCCACTCAAAAAGCTAAAAATAGAGCTACCCTATGACCCAGCAATTGCACTATCCGATATTCCCCCAAAGGACACAAACATAGTGATCCAAAGGGGCATGTGTACCCCAATGTTTATAGCAGCAATGTCCACAATAGCCAAAGTATGGAAAGAGCCCAGATGTCCATCAACAGATGAATGGATGAAGATGTGGGGTATGTGTTATACACACACACACACCCACACTGGAATATTAGCCATCAAAAAGAATGAAATCTTGCCATTTGCAATGATGTGGATGGAGCTAGAGCGTATTATGCTTTGCGAAATAAGTCAATCAGAGAAAGACATATACCATATGATTTCATTCACATGTGGAATTTAAGAAGCAAAACAGAGGATCATAGGGGAAGGGAAGGAAAAATAAAATAAGCCAAAAACAGAGAGGGAGACAAACCATAAGAGACTCGTAACTCTAGGGGACAAACTGACGGTTGCTGGAGGGGAGGTGGATGGGGGAATGGGGTAACTGGGTGATGGGCATTAAGGGGGGGCGCTTGATGTTATGAGTACTGCAGGTACTGATGAATCACTAAATTCTACCTCTGAAACTCATAATACAGTGATGTTCATTAAATTGAATTTAAATAGAAAAAAAAAGTGATGAAGAGAGAGCCACAGGGGACAAGTAGTAACTTTCTGGCCATCCAGGAATAGGAGGAAAGAGGTGTGAGATAGATTCTGAGCTTCAGCGGAATCACCAGACTCCATATCTAGAAGAATTAGAATTTCCACTAGCACAGAACGGTGTGTGCAGAAACTTCCAGAAGGGTGGCATGGCCCATGTGTGGCGCCCCGCCTGGCACAGGCAATGGAACACTGGAGAAATGGATTAAAGGTATGGTACTCACTGAAACGTTCTAGTTACAGTGAAATAAAAACCCACACTCGCTCTAGCCTCTGCATAGGGCAGAGCGAACAGGCTTGGCGGTCCAACTCCCACCAGGAGCCCTCCAGGCCTTCCTGCCCGGTATGTGTCTGTACCGAGTTTGCTACTTTTAAACTTCTCAGTAAAGCTTTAGGCAAGAGCCCAGGACGGTCGCGTGTATTTGCAGGAGGGCTAGGAACAAATCAATAGACTACCAAGATTTCATGATTCTAATTATCCAGGAGATGCACCAGGAGGGGATGGGCTGGAGAAGACTTCATCCAACAAGCCTCCAGCTGTTCCCGGACCCAGAGCTGGCACCGAGGGAGCGGCTGGGATGGAAGTAAGACGCCCAGGCCCAAGCTCTGCCCTCAGCCGGGAGTACGCTGCCACACCCTGGCCCGAGCTAGACTCACTCCTTTCTCTCCTTTGCCCTCTGTCCTCTGGCCAGAGCTATAGGAAGGGCAGATTCTTGTGACTGGTAAAGGAAGCCCGTAAGCCAGAGAACCAGACTGTCGCCAGTCTCGGCCGTTCAAATATTCACTTACCCTATTATTCAAGCTCAAGTATACCTTATACTTTCTTACCTCTCATCCTTTCCCCCATCACTTGGAAGGCCATACTCCATCTCCTCAACCCTCCAATTCCCCCCTCCCCTTTTTTTGGAAACAGGTCTCATCCATTACTGATTAACTCAAATATGGCACCTTTTGGATCAAAATTTCCCTGCCGAAATGCGCTTCTGTCCCCAACAGCACTCCCGTGCTAGCCCTGCAATGGAGCAGATGGTCTGCCGATACTGAACACCAGTGCCTCCTCAAAATAACTGCAGAACCTCGACCCTGTCTTCAGTCACACTTTACAAATGAGACCTAAGCACAGAGAGGGTAAGTCACTTTTTCACGGTCACTCAGCTAGGAAGTGGTTCTGATGATTATTATAAATGTGCTATATATTATTATTATGCTATGAGGCAAGGAAACTAGATTCTTTAATAAGGCTTTAAAAAATAAACTGGTTCATATATTGGGATTGAAATCTTCTAGCTAATGGATCTAGAATTCCTAATTTTCACACCTTCCATACCTCCAAATTTGGTAAAAAGTACAAGGCTTGAACTTTGATTTCAGGAAGTGGGCATGGTGCAAGTGTGTTGGAGACTGTTCTTTCGGGGTCAAGTCCAATGACTGGGTCTGAGCCCCGCCCCTCTCACCCGGCGTCTGGAATAGTCACGGTCCAACTGGTCTCAACGGCCTTGGTGCCCTGCACGCAGGCCCGCCCACTGCGGCTGGACCTCAGTCCCTGGACTTGAATGCCACAGCTGGGTGTGTGCTCATTCTTCTAGAGGTAGGTTTCATGACGTTGGCCAGATTCCCCAAGGCATCTATAAATTACAAATCCTAAGAATGGCTGCCACTGTTTGAGAAGCACTGCAGAAGCAG